>VMDR010003939.1:0-65734 GCA_007922815.1 Macrotus californicus | reverse complement strand
TAAAAGGTTTTATTTATTTATTTTTAGAGAGAAGGGAAAGGAAGGAGAAAGAGAGGGACAGAAACATCAATGTGTGGTTGTCTCTTGTGCATCCCCTTCTGGGGACCTGGCCTGCAACCCAGTCATGTGCCCTGATTGGGAATGGAACTGGTGACCCTTTGGTTCACAGCCCATGCTCAATCCACTGAGCTACACCAGCCAGGGCTATTTTCCTATACAACTTTGTTTTCCCCAGAGCTACCACTTCCTTTCTTTTCCCTTTTACTTAGCTTTCTGTTCATATCTATAATTCAACCTTGAGTTGTTTACCTTTGCCTAAATCTTCTCTTTTCTTAAAATGTACAGATATTTTAGGTATTTTCTACCTATTTAAACTTTGTAAATAATATTATGAGCCTTTATCCCTGATTCACCTTGTACTACTATTCCTTTTATGCCTGGGGCATATCTCTCCTCTGAGAATCTTTCTTATCAGTCATTCTGGGGATTTTTCTCACCTCTCTCTTAGGGATCATGTCCTGTTTCTAATATTCCATGTTTTCTTTCTTGGAAAACTCCATCTATTTTGTGGTTCATATTCTCTAGCAGTTTTCTGAGAAAGGAGTTATCGAAGAAGTATTTTTAAAAAGACATTGCTTATCTGAAAAATGATTAATTCTACGCTGACTTTTGGTTGAAAGTTTAGCTAGGTATAGAAATCTACCTTAGAAATAAATTTCTTTATAAATTTTAAAGGTATTTTTCTCCACTGCCTTCTAGTATCCAGTATTGCTATTAAGAAGCCTGAAGCTGTTTTGATTGCTTGTCTTTTGTATGTTTTTTTTTTTTCCTTTTCTGAGAGCTTCACGGATCTCTATTCCTGGTGTTCTGAAATTCCATAATTATGCCACTTGATTTCGGTTTATCTTTATCAATTGTGCTGAGCAGTCAGTAAATTTGCAAGTCTAAAAAAATATGTTATTTTTGTATATTCTTGAATTATTTTTTGATGCTTCCCCTTAATTTTCTTGGTTCTTTTTCTCCCATTGCTGATATTATCTAAATGTAAGATATTTGGGACTGGTACTTAAACACTTTTACATTTTTCTTTCCTATTTTCTTTTGAAAAGATTCTTCGAGAAGATAGAAATATCAGCATTCTGGGATTAGAGAAAGGAAGCATGCTTGCGATTTTCAGCTTCTAAAATGCATATGTTCACATAACCTTCTGTTATTAGCTTGGTAACCCTGTCCTCAGATGGACCTGATATGGCCAAGCCCAGAGACCCTGTCTTTCACCCTCTCTAGAAAAACAAACCTTTTGTCTGTTTGGAGGTGGAGGGCAATCACTCAACTGTGTGAAGTGAGGATCTGTATATCTGAAAACTTAAACAGCTTTTTTACAATATTTCTTCCTTTGACCTCCTTTTCTCCTATGTGTTAAGTATCTAATGCCACCAATTTGTGAGTCATCTGAGAATTCTGCTATCCGAGTCAGTTGGTTTTCATATTTCCCTACTTCTAGCAGACAAATTGGCTTTTCAGATCTGGTAAGTCACTTGTCACTTATGCATGTGTCCTCTAACTTTCAAAAATTTTTCACTCCCTTGTTCTCCCCATTCTTTTAAGTGTATGCCTTAAAGCAAAATATCTTAAGTATAAGCTAAATGGAGTTTAAGAAGGAGAGAAAATGTGTGTGTAATCTATTGCCTTTATTCAAAGGTCTTATAATACATTCTTCATATAGAAATAAGAATAATCTTTTTAAAAATAAGAATCACAATATTTTACTCCCCCTAGACAAAAACCTGAAGTGGATTTTAATTTTTATTATTATTATTTTAATCCTCACCCAAGGATATGTTTATTGATTTTAGAGAGAGAGGAAAGGAGAGAGAGAGACAGATACCAATGTGAGAATGTCAATCGGTTGCTTCCCATACACACCCTGACTGGGGATCAAACCTGCAGCCTAGGTATGTGCCCAAACTGAGAATCAGATATGCAGAACTTTGGTATAGGGGACTACGCTCCAACCAACTGAGCCACCTAGCCAGGGCCCTTAAATAGATTTTTAAAATACATAGAATTAATGCAAATATCTTAGCACAGCATTGCCTGATTTGGTGCCTCCCTACATTTCTAATCTATTTTTATACCTCTTTCTCTTTCACTCACTGTGCTTTGGCCACACTGGTCTTCTTTCTATTTGTCAAGGAGGTTAAAGTGAATTTGAGTGTTAGGCATTTATTCTTGCTGTCCACTCTGATTGGAATGCTTTTTTTCCAGCCTCTCCCATCACTGGCTCCTTGGAGTCATCTAGATCTCAGCTGAAATGTCTCTTTCAGAGTAAAGCCTTCCTTACCACTTAGAATGTGCTTAGAATAGAGGTTATTGACAGAGCAAGACCTGAAGGAGAGAGTAAAAGAAAGGGGATGAAAGTGATGGGCAGCCTGTGCTTTGAGAAGAGGTTTTCACATCCACATGGAGACGCCATGCCTGTGGGCCTGCCTTCCATGGTGGGCTTCTGTATAGCATTGTCCATCTCTGCTGCTTCCCTGTGGGTTATGTCCAGGCCATGAACAAATTTGCCACAATAGCTGAGCAGGGGCAGATGCTTAAAACTAAGCATAGACTTAAAAAAAATTACTATTTAAAAGTTCTGCACCTCCAGATTTCTCTTCTGTCATATATCCTTGACTTAACAGCAGTCCCCAAATGTTTTTGCTTATTATATCTAAAATAATTTTGAAAAATAGTATGCTATCTCAAAAATTTTTGAATTGACATCTTAAATGTTAATCTGAAGTTTAAATAATTGCCAAGGATGTACTTTTCAGCAAATTATAAATATTGACATTTAAAAATAAAACTGCCACACTGTAATTTAAACATATCCATTGAGATCTAGCAATTATAAACTCACCATCAAATATTAAAATATAAAAAGAACAATTTATTTAAAAATACCTGGATATTTTACATTCTTAGGTAAATATTATCAGACATGGACCAAAATGTTGCCTTCCTAAAACTAAGTTTTGCCCTTATCGGAAATGTTCACAAGGCAGACAAACATTTTGCATTCCTCAGAGAATTGTCAGGAGTCAGTCGTATTTTTTAAACTTATTTTATTGTTCAATTATAGTTGTCTGCACTTACCCCCTCCGCCTCCCCCAGAGTCAATGGTACTAAAAGGGAAACAAAGAAGGATGCAGTCAAGGCATTACTTTTTCAGGACCACGGACAGAGGTGTCCCTCCGCTGTTTTAGCGAGGCTGCTCCCACGCTAGGAAGGAGGGACAAGGTGGGCTGAAGTCACGGATGAAAGAGGAGGCTGGGGTGAGATGCTGGCAACTGTGCAGTGAGCTGGACCCTGAAGGCATGCTGGTACCTCCAGTGTCTATTCCAGGCTAGATTTCCTGAACGCTGATAAGCGTCTCCACTGCCCAGCCGCTCCTTCAGCCGTGAGATTTGTCAGAGCACGGAGAAAGAGAACAGTGCGTCGACTTCCTGATTAAGATTTCCTAGGTCCGTGACTTAAACTGGCTACCGCCTCGCCCCCCACCAGCAAACACAAACAAAGACAAGAGAGTCCAATAGTTACTGGTTGGGAAATAAGGGGCATTGGCAGATGGATGAGGAAAGGACAAGCCAAACCCACTTAATCAAGAATAGGGAACAACCAGAGATGAAATGCAAAAAGATTTAAATCCCCTGTAAACTGGCTCTGTAGGCTTGCTGATGGAAGGTATGCAGTGCCGGAGATGGAGGGTTAGAGAAGAAATGGAGACGTCAAGATAATCTTTCAACAGATTTTTTTTTCTCTACCTATCTGAACACTAAAACAGATTTTCAACCAGCTTGATTTGGGTAACATAAGTACTTCTAGTAGAATGTGTTTAGGGGTTTAAAGTACATATTTACATGTCAAGCAAACCTGAATGTAAGTCATTGATCTATTATTTGCTTCTCATATAACCCTGGGCAAATTAACTAATTTCCCTAAAGCCCCAAACCCATCTAGTCCTTGTGGAAGGCAGCCCCAGGGTTGGCCAGTGCATATATCTCCTGGCTGTACATGGTGGCCTGCACTCTCCTCCTGTCATTTGAAAATGAGGACAATGTATTCCCCATGGCAAATTTGGGAGAATTAAGTAGGTTATGGTGTATAAATTACTTAGCTTGGTAGCTGACAAATAACAGGCATGCAATAATTATTGGTTATTAATATGGCTGTGTGCCAGGGATTTTATAGGCTTATTGATTTTAATCCCCACAACCACCATATGAGGCAGACCTTGCCCAAATTCCCATAGCTAGTAACTGAAACATGTGGATTTAATTTAGGCAGTCCAACTCCCGAGTCTGTGCCCTCAACTAGTGTGCCTTGAATATTGTGGACATTTCCCCTCTCTCCTTCTCTATCTATCTATCTATCTATCACCTATCATCATCTCTATCATTTATCTGTCCATCTGCCAATCTCTATCAATCATCCGTGTTTCTATTGCCTACCTGTCTACACCCTTTGAACACATATTTGTATATATACAATCAGCCCAATAATACAGAGAACAAAACAGAGGCTCAGAGAACTAAATAGAACTCAGACAACAGAGATAATTTTCTATTCCAGAACAGTCTGACTCCAAAACTTGTGCTGGGTTGTTTTTTTTTACTACCTCAAGATTTTGATTACAAGTAGCCAGCAATTCTTTTTCAGTACAATTATTCTAAATTGTACTGTTAAGAAAGAAAAAAAATATAACAGTGTCAACTATCTCCCTCAACTATTTGTGCAAATAAGAAATAAGAAAGTGTATTTTAATGAGAGGTATTGGGAGCTGATGTTTGGGAGGGTGGAGAGTAAGTATTTTCAGGAGTGAGGATGGTACACATACTACTCTCATGCCATCCAAGGCTTGGGAGCCTTCATGCCTGGCTACACTGTCCTGCTGGCACAACCACAAGTGCTACTGTTTTAAAGGCAACAAGCAGGCCTCGAGACAAGTGGCACCCAGGAGAAGTGTGGCACGCCCTGCACATTTATATATAGAGGCGCTCTATGGAGCTGACACAATTATCTGCAGTAACAGAGGAGAGTTGGCAGTGTACAAGATCGGAAGCAGCAGGCAATCTTCAAATCATAACTCTTTAGCTTTGGAATACATGGAATTCATTGGGATAATTTAGCATCTGATTAACTTTCTTAATTAGGCTTCCCATAAACCAGCATGACCTCCTCAGCAGCTCTCCCAGAATATATGACCTCTCTGTGGGAGTCCCCAATAACTTGGGAGATGAGTCCGGGTTGGCACTCTTTCTCATCTTTGTGGCAGTTGGTCCACGTCATTGCCTCTCTCAAAGACCCATGCTTCTTTCTCAACAGATGACCTTATTCTTACCCCACCATGATTTCCCTCAACTTCCCTTACATGCTTCTCTGAAAAAAATAGTTAAGCAGATGCATGTCATAGCTTTCCTGGAAATTCCCAATTTCAATTATTCTCTCTTGTTTTTCCTTGTAAACCTTAAAAATACCTGGAAATGCCACTTTTTTTGAATCCAGAGTAAATGTCCCCAGGTTGCCTCTCTTTGACCTCAAATGACACAAACCTCTCTGTCTTCAAATATTTGGTTAAAAAAATATGAGCACTAACTCAAGTTTACTGTTTTCCTTCCTGCTCAGGGGAAGTAGTTGTTCACACTGCTTTCCAAAATGCATTCTCCTCTGGTGTCCTAGATCTGGCTTTCTTGGAGGGGAGGGCAGTGCTATTGCTTTCCCCTCTCCCCACCACATTTTCAAGTTCTTCTTTCTTACTGGATTTTTCCGGTCACCTTCAAATGCTCAGATGTTCTTCATGCAAAAATAAAAACAAAAACAAAACAAACCCAAAATTTTCTAGAACTCAGCCTTTCCTTCTAGCTGTTCCCTGACTTCCTCTTCTCTTCGATTACTCTTCCTCCTTTATTTTTCACTCATCCTCCAGCAGTCTCCCTTTTGCTTTTTCTTTCCACTGAAAACGTACTTTGTAAGGAGACCAGTGACCTCCATCAAAACCTTTTTTTTCCCCACTGCATTGTAATTTTTTATGTTTGTTTGTTTTTTTTTCCCCACTAGTCTGTTCTTGGAGACCCAGAAGGCTTAAACTGTGTCCTAGCCTTCAACAGAGCACCTGGCATATTGTGCCTTCTCAGTGAACATGTGTAGAATGAATGAGACCTGTCAAATGCAATGGACCCTTCCTTTGTTCCCCTTGTCACTCTAATGGTCTTCTCAGATGCACTTGCTGCTGCTCACTGTCCCTCCTTGAAATTCTCTCATATACTGGATTCTTGGATGTAGTTTCTCTCTATTTTTACCTCAACCTGCTGCTAGAAGGACTGATAGGGAATTATTTATTCCTGTAACACTAGGGTCATAATAAATCTATTGGGTTAGAATAGGTGAATCACACTAGATATGAAGGAGTTTTCTGTATTCTGCTTTCATTCCACAGAAGGTATTACCTAAATAGGTTTTTAATTCTCAGAAATCCCAGGTCTTTCCAGTGCGTGGTAGTTTGAACTCTGCCTAATTTATATCCATGGATCATAAGACACTTGCTGCTAATAAGTGTGGAATACCTGCTTTGTATTTAACCTTAATTTTTTTCCCTTGAAATAAGTAGCCTAAAGAAGTTTTAAATCTAATTTCAACCAAGAAATCTGACTGAAGGTCAAGTATGCCTTATCTCTTTTGCAAGAAAAAGCAATAAACATGCCCAAAGCTACCTAAAAGATGAGTGGTTAATATGAAATTAAAAGCTAGACTTATTGCTCCAAAGACCATGGGATAGATTGATTACAAAATTGCCTCAATTCTGTACTGCTTTGTGTATTCTTGCCTTTTTGCGATGTGACTTTTCAGCGACCTCTTCCCCTCCTGCTGTCTTCATGACCTGCTTTGGTCAACTGAGCATGGTACAAGTGGCAGTATGCCAGTGTCAGCCTCAGACTCAAGAGGTCTGGCATGCTTCCATTTATTCTCTTAGATCCCCAGTTTCTACATGTGAGCAAAGCTGAGTTAGTCCATTGTAGGAGTGACTATGTGAGGCAGAGATAAATCACTCCCGCTAAGACCATCCTAGACTAGCCAATTCCCAGCCTAATGACCTGCTGACTGCAACATATGCACGAGCCCAGCCAAGATCAGCAAGTTCAGCTTGGCTCAGCCCAACAGCACCACCTAGTAGATCCAAAGATTTCTGAGTGAAGGAAATCCTTGCCATTGTAAGACACGGTATTGGGGGATGGTTAGCATATCTAGACAAAGGAAAAGAGTGGGTCAGAAATGTCTGCTTGGTGTGTCTAACTATCAACAATGAAATGACAATTATCTAACAGTGAATCAATGGTCTTGATTGATTCAGAAAATAGCTTTATTGAGATATAATTCATAAACCACACAATTCATCCATGTAAAGTGTATAATGCAATGGTTTTTAGCGTGTTCAGAGTTGTGTAACCACTATGAAATTAATTTTAGAATATTTTTATAGCCCTTCTAAGGAACTCTTTGTCCATTAGCAGTTGTTCTCAGTTTCTCGTCACTCTATCCCTCCAGCCCTGGGCAGTCATCAATCTACTTTCTATCTGTATAGATTTGCCTATTATAGAAATATCATATAAATGGAATCTTATAATATTATCTTTTGTGACTGGCTTCTTTCATTTATCATAATGTGTTCTAGGTTCATCCATGTTATAGTATCTCTCAGTACTTCATTTTTTATTACCAATTAATATGTTTCAGTATATGGATATACTATGTTTTACTTATCCATTCATCAGTTCATAAATACTTGGATTATTTTCACTTTTGGGCTATTATGATAAATGCTGCCGTGACCATTTTTGTATAACTTTTTATGTGGACATACGCTTTCAGCTCTTTTGTATATGTGCCTAAGTGTAGAATTGTTTGATCATATTGTAACTCTGTGTTTAATCTCTTGTGAATTTCCAGACTGTTTCCTACAGTGGCTGCACCATTTTTCATTCCCACTCGCAGGGTACAAGGGCTCTAATTTCTTCATAACCAAGGGGGAGGGCGGGAGCGGGGGAGGGGAGTGGGATTGGCTGGGGTGGGGGGGGGAGTTGGGGGGGGAATGCAAACTGTAATTGAACAACAATAAAGTAATTTAAAAAAAAACAAATTCTTGTCAACACTTGTTATTATCTGTCTTTTTAATTATAGCCGCCCTAATGAGTGTAGAATGGTATCTTATGCTGCTTTTTTAAATTCTCATTTATTCTATTACAGTTGTCCAAATTTGTCCCCCTTGGCCCTCCTCTGCTCAGCCCACCCCCTGCTCCCAGTCAATCCCCACACCATTGTCTATGTCCATGGGTCATTCATACATGTTCATTGACTAATACCTTCCCCTTCTTTCCACCCTTCCCCCTTTCCTCTGACAGCTGTCAGGCTGTTCTATGTTTCCATGTCTCTGGTTTTGTTTTGCTCATTAGTTTATTTTGTTTATCACATTCCTCTTATAAGTGAGATCATATGGTATTTGTCTTTCACTTACTGGCTTATTTCACTTAGCATAATAGTCTTTAATTTGCAATTCCCTGACTGCTAATGACCTTGAGAGTTTTTCATGTGTTTATTATGTCCATTTGTATATGATCTTTGAAGAAATGTCTGTTCAGATCTTTTGCCCATTTTCAATCAGGTAATTTGTCTTTTCAGTATTGAATTGTATCTTTATTAATATTTACCAAGTAGAAAGCTAAAATTTCAATTGAAATGCAGTTACCCAGTATTTTTTAGTATACCCTGACGTAGTTCATTGATTCCCAATGTGACTGACCATCAGATATATTTGGAAGGACTTTTAGAAACAGAACACCTTAGGTCCTACCCTTGGAAATTGCAATCTAGTAAGGATGGGGAAAGTTCACAAATTTGTATTCAAACCAAAGACCTGTCTATTCCTAGGGGAAGTGATGATGTGAAATAAGGGGACTGACTTGGATATTACAGGTCGATATTGGGGGAAAATAAAGGCTTCCAGATCTCACACTTGGTATACTCTTTCCAACATGTAGGAAGGCTTAATAAATACTGTGTTTGGATAGCAGCAATGGGCAGAGGATGTACACGTTTGAGCTGTAACACTTTATTAACTGCTCTTGAAAAGCAGAGACTCTACTTTCTGTAGATTGTAACTCACAGGCCCCAGAGGAATAAACTAGCAAAAACTCGAAGGAAAAAGCAAGTACTTACTGTCCCCTGCTATGTTTAATAGCAGTTGTCCAAATAGACTCCTAGTGGGAGACGTGGAGAGGGGAAGGGGAAGAAGGTATTGAGTAGCTTGTGGAGGGAACAGTAATGCTAGAGATGGAAGCAGTGGACTGTTCTGCAGCATATAAAGTCAGGGTCTAGGCACCAATTAAGTGGTACCAGCTCCCACATTCCAGAGTTAAATTCCAGGAAGAAAGCTCTGTCAGAGTCCCTATGCCAACAGGCTAGAAAGGACTCCACCTTTTGGGTTGAGCACTATTACTGGCAAGTAATGAATATGTTTTTGATTCTCACTTTGCAAAAATTCTTTACAAAGAGGTTTGTAGCAGAGTTAATTAAGTAACCAGTCCCATCAAAAGCAAGTTCCGTGTTAAACTTGTATGTAAGCTGTGGTCATATCTGCTTCAATAAGGATAGAAAAAAAGCCTAGAAGGAAGCAAACCAAAAGATAAACATTCTGTACATTCCAGCTTTCCCAAAATAAGCATGATTTTTTGAGGTAGGTAATACATTTGTATAGAATCAAAAGTCAGGTGGCATGGGTTTCAGTTTCACGTCTCCCCTTGTTAGCTGTGTGGAACTGGGGAAACTAGTACCCTCTCCTGTGTCTTATTTCCATCCCCTCATATATCAGCATACTAGTAGGACATTCCTTGTAGAGTTGATACAAGGATTAAGTGAGCTAATTTATTTAAAGTGTGTGCTATGTATGTCTACCTGGCATTTAGTAAACATATAGAAATGTTTGATGTTATTATGGTTTTTAACCTTGTTGATTTTGAACTGATTCATTCATGTATTCATTCAAACATTCATTGAACATCCTCCATGTGCCAAGGTCTAGGCAGTTATAGTACAGAGATAAGAAGGCAGGGTTGTGGCTGCCTTCTCAAGCTCACAGAAGATCCGGTAGGAAACCACTCTCATTTTCTTCTTCACTTTGTGTTATTCACAGCTCCAGGCTTATGCTAGGTCTAGAGGATCCACAGGGCTGGTGTTCTGCCCATTTTCTGAGTTCTACTTTTTCCTATTTCTGTTCCTCATAGTTCACTTATAAGAGTAACTTCCATTCATTATTTGCTTATCACATGCCAGACACCAGGGTAAGTGTTTTTCAGACATCATGGTATTTGAGACTTACATTTGCCCTTCAGGTTAGTATTTTGATTTCCATTCTATGGATGATGAAAACCAGTTTCTGAAAGGTCAAGTAATTTGATCAAGGTCATACTGCTACTATGATCCCTGAAGCAGATGCTTTTAATGACTACATGATTTTTCCTCTTAAGTTTCAGTTTATGACTTTTGGAATAAGCACTTTTATCAATCTCTCCCTCATGAGTTCCTGGTGCACGTTAGTTTCACATGGAACCAGGCTTGGAGAGGAAGGTGTGAAGATTGAGGAGATGTCTGAGTCAGGGGAAAGCATTCATCAAATGACTCATCAGGTAGCAGTCACAGAACCGTTGTCAAAATTCCTCACTAACAGAATCAAATCTTGATGAATGAGAATCCTATGTCTTTCAAACCATTCCATCCCCAAACTCCACAGTAATAAACCATTCAGGTAAAATTCAGTATTCTTTCAGGTATGAGACCTAACATTCCCTTTTGTAGAAGGTATATGCTGGAGATCTTAGAAGACAGATGGCCCTCTAGAGCCATCTCAAATTTAATTTGCCCCACACTGGGAGATAAATATCATTTCTGATGTTGAAGATTAACCCTGGCCAAGCTAGTGTTCCTAGCCAACCCACTCTCCCTCCGCTTTGAAGAATTGCTCAGTGACTCCCTAGCTTCCTGAACACAAAGGGTTAATGCCACAGCCCAAGTGGGTGGTTAAAAAAAAACAAAAAACCTTTCTTTTGTGGTCTGTTGAATTGATGATGTTTGGAGAAGGTAATGAGGAAGAATGTCTATTTTCTGCTCCTTTTTAGTGCATTCGATACATATATTTAACACCTGCACAGGTGTTTGACACTGTTATGTTATATTTTGGTTATCATTATTGTCATAGAATTTGCTTGGAAGCTGCAAGGTAACAAACAAAAAAGCACTTTGATTCACATGGTTGATTTCACATTCTTTTTCTTTGGACCTTTTATACACTAATTACTGAGTTCATTTGGATTATCTCTCTGCATTCATGTTAAGCTCTGAAGAGAGGAATCCCTGATTCTCTGCACTTCATAACCTGATCTGAGACCCTGAGAAAATTGTGCCACAGGAGGAATGATCTTTTATTGTTGTTCTCTCTTTCTCGGGTACTTCATCTATTCGTAAGGTGCAGTCTTTGGCCTGTCTATCATTCTTGTAGGTTTGGGAAGTGGTCTGACATTAGCTGGTGAAAACAAGGTTTTAGCTTTGTAGCAGGACTTGATTAAAATGATGTTTATGGTGGACTTTCAGGTGGTAGGACAGGTCAGGAAGAATATATTATAGTTACTTGATGTGTCATTAAAAAAAAAGTTAGAAGATTGGACTCTGTCACCTATGGTGATCAGAAGTTGTTTTAGCGAATCAACTTTGAAAACGTAAACCTGATGTTTGTAAAATCAGTCTTGACCATGGTTTCAGGATCTGGTAGGTGAAAGTCCCAAGGTTTCTGGAGTCCAGTTGTGGGTGCAGTGAGGTGGGAGGGACGGTGCCTGCTAAGTTTTGAGTGTCTACCAAACCAACCCCAGATTTCTGGGGGGAAATGCTAATGTTAGGAAAATGAAGACCTTGTTTTTATCTCATTCCAGAGATATAACCGGAGACCAAAGTCACTCTGGCTCTAGCAGCAGGAGAGCAGATGGAGGAGAGAGTTGAAAACAACTGAAATCTAACCCCATAACTATTTCCTGTTTTATCCCCTTCAATAGGCACATTTGTTGATGCTCTCAAGTATCTTCTGAAAAGTAATAGATTCACAAAGTGAGGCTATGTTACTGGTCCACAGTTCCACAGCTAGGAGTTGACAGAGCTGGGTTTGAATCCAGGTGATTTAGTAACTGAAATAAAGTATTGAGCTAAGAAGAAAAGTTATCCTAATTAAATAATTCATGTAGGTAAATGGTGGACATGCTCATTATTATTAATGCGTTTGATAAGGCACACCTTTTGGTGTTCCAGATAATATCATGGAGACATTTAATTTCAAATAGAAAGTGTTAGAGCTGGAGAGAAACTCCCAGAGCATCTAACTCAATTATCTTATTTTATACATAAAAAAAGGTGGGGAGGCAGAGAGAAGTGATCTGCTGAAGACAACCCCCTACCTCCCCACAACTTGCAAGTTAAAAAGATGTAGAGATGTAGGTTTCCCATTGCCTGGTTTAGTGGATCATTCTCTCCCCACAACATAATTCACAGGGCATTCCAGAGGCAGCACAGGAAATTATTTAAATGTAATTCCAAAGCTCAAAGTATTTTAGAATATGCATACTACAAGTGTTCTTGGATATACAGTTAGAGTCACCTCCTTGGGAGAATGTTGGAGTTGCCATAATGTTTCTTCATGGAATATGAGGATAAATGTGAGCTATATTTTGTCTAAAGCAGACCTAAGCTGCTTACATCCAAACCTATGATTTGCCCATTCATTCATCAGCCCACCCTGTGAATTCTTTCCTTTCCCTCTCCTTCTATGTCCTACCAATGATGAATTCTACATTGTAGTTTTCACCACTTCGGTGTCTTTGGCATCTATCATCTTACCTTCATCAGCGCTGCCTCCCCTGACAACCCCCAACCTTGCCCCAGGGCAGGGTGGTATCTCCTTTCCCCCATCATCAACCACACCCTAAGGGCTCTCCCTGCCTCCAGTGTCTCATGTGAGCATGTGATTCCCTTGCTTAAAATCCTTCCAGACTTCACCATAGATTTCAAGGTACTGCTAAGTTCCTTTGTTTAGCACAATAGACTCTCCATGATCTCCCCACCCGTCCCTGCCTCGCACCCTCACCCCTCCTATCACTTTAGAACGCATCTGTGTCAAATGTGCTACTGACAAATGTTTGCTGACTGGGTGAATGGATGGACACATCCATCCACCTGCCTTTCCCTGAACATGTCATTTTCTCATGGCTCTCTCATTATGTCACTAGTCCGTGCCTTAGAATATGCTGCTCCCGTTGACCTGAGATGCACTTCCCCCTGTTTAACCAGTCCAACAGACTCTTACTTCTCTTTTAAATCTCAGATCCAACATCACCTCCTGTGACCCCTCTCAATGTCTTCTTCCTGCTTCAGCCTACGTGAGGTTCCCCTATTCTGTTTTTCCAAATACTAGCTCTCCACAGGTTCAGGCCCCCATGCAATGGGCCAATATGGCCCAGTCTCCTCCTTTGCAGGTGAGGGAACTGAGGCTCAGAGCAGGGAAGGAATGAGCCCATGAGCACACATTTGGTGAGGAACAGACTCAGGACCCAAACCCAAGTCTCCTAAAGCCCAGCATTCCATCCATGCACAGGACTTCTCCGCGTTCCTGCTGATCTTCACAGCAGGTGGTAGAATTCTCCTCTCGTGTTGTAGCTGTGTGATTTTTGGGAAAGACGATTAAGCTTTCTGAGCCTCGCTTTTCTCATGGACATTAAACACAATAATAGTGTTTATACAAAGGTTTGTTTGAAAATTAATTGAGAGAGTTTGCAATAAATAGTACTTATCCTTGTTTTCATCAAGGGCTCTGACTCCCATATTACTTTGTTGCCCAGGTTTTTCCCTCCCGGGGATTCCGGTTTCCTGTGTGAAGACGGGAAGCCTTGTGAGATGGCAGAGCTACTGACGACTCCACAGCCCTGCAGTCCAACCAGCAGCCTGGTCAGGACTGTAATCAAACCAGTGTTTCCACCAGCAAAATAGAGCCGGACCTTCTAACCCATGCGTATTCCCTGTGCATCCTCGACTGAAAAAGTAAGTGGAAACGCAACAATCCTGACCTAGTGAAAGAAACACAGTGCCCGACAACTTTCAGATTTAAAGGGCGAATGTCATTTTGAAGAAAGGTTTCTTTGTTCTTTCATTCTGAACAGCATCTGGAGAGTCAGTAGACAAGTAGGGCTGTGAGAATGACTGTCCTTTGACTTGGGGTTTATTAAGCATTTGTGCTTTGGGGTTAGGCAATCTCATGGACCTGTTACCAAGATAAGTTTTAGACTGGAATAGTTGGCTGTGATGATTAGCTGTTACAGTTGGAAAGCACATGGGAAGCCCAGACTGGACATGAGTTCAATCCGGATTCCCCACTTTCTGCTGGCCTCGTGTTGAAAAATTAGTTTATCTAAGCCTGTGGATCCTCATCTAGAAAATGGGGGATATTAATAATCTCTATGTCAGGATTGTTCATTCATTTCTCAGAAACTCTTTATCGAGTACCTACTTTGTGTCTAACCTAGGAGTTTGGGCCACAGGATTGAACAAAACAATATGAGCAATCAAATGAAATAAGACAAATCCTTCACTCCAAACACTTAGTGCTTGGTATGCAGTAAAGTGCTCAAAAATGACAGCTATTTGCATCACATTTTCTTATTCACTAAGCAGAACCACGATGCACACTGTTTGTTTTTAGGGCTGTCCCTTGCCCGTGGTGATATGTATCATCATTGTAACTTTGATATTTGCCTGATCCATTGATGTAGCAAATGGGGGAAGGGGGAGGGGGATCCAGGCACTAAAGTGCTGAGTTAGTGTCACGCGATATCAAAAGCTTTCAGGGGGATGACAGGAAAATTGTCTCCTGAGACACACTTATCTGAATTAGGGGTAAAGGTCTCAGAGGCAGGCTGATTTCTTCCATCTCTCAATATCATGTTTTCTATGTCCTTTTAACTTTTTTAAATATTTTATTTATTAATTTTTAGAGAGAGGGAAAGGGAGGGAGAAAGAGAGAGAGAAACATCATTGTGTGGTTGCTCCTCATGTGCCCCCTACTGTGGACCTGGCCCACAACCCAGGCATGTACCCCAACTGGGAATCGAACCAGCAACCCTTTGCTTTGCAGGCTGGCACTCAATCCACGGAGCCACACCAGCCAGGGCTCTATGTTCTTTTGTAGAGGCTGTGTTGGGGGAGGATTGAAATGGGACCAGAAATAGACAATGTACCGAAGAGGGTTTTTCTCATTCTTTTAATTAAGCTTGTTCAAAATGTCCATTCTCTAGAAGGTAGGGGAGGAATGTAAGTTCTACAATGTATGTGTTTCTATGGTACCCTGGTGAAGACAAGTTTCTTGAAGTCCCACGTCCTGCGCCCCATGAAGGAAATTCTGCGAAGGAGATAGCATTAAACACACCCAACGTTTCATCTTGGAATAACTTTGCTAGATGATGGAGAGGAGAACTCATACCGATTATGTTCCCTGTACCTGACAAGGTGCTAGAGGCTGGAGATGAGACAGACAAGATCTCTGGCCCCAGAAAATGCACAGTCAGGTGCAAGTAGGGATGGACAGGAAACCACTTCCAGTGGGGAGTCACGGAAGCCTCGCTGAGTGACAGGACCTGAGGACTCAAGAGAAGCAACACTCAGAACAGAGGAAGAAGCTACCAGAGAAGAAGATGCGCGTGTACAGTCCACAACGTGAGGAAGGACTTTGAAGCTCGGAGTTTTCTAGGAACTGGGAGGAAGCCGCAGTGAATGGAGCAGGGGGAGTGGGAGAGAGTGACAAGAACTGGGGTACAGGAAGGACTTTGAATCTTAGTCCAAGTTGAAGGAAAGTCTCAGGAGGATCAAAAAAAACATTAAAAATTTTTGGAAATAATTTTAGATTTAGAGTTGCAAAGATAATACAGAGAGTTCCGTTATACCACGTATCCAGTATAAACAGGGAGATGACTTAATATGTGTTTAAGAAGACGGTTCAGGCTACATGTGGGAATGAATCAGAGTGGGATAGGACTGGAAACGGGGACCAGTTAGAAAGCCTTGGCACTGAGCTCAGTGAGAGAGGGTGGGATGTGTTGCTGGCAGTGAGGATGGAGAAAATGAAAGAATTTAGGACTCAGGCTTGGATGGGAAACAAGGAGGGGGTGAAAGAGAGGAAAACAAAGTGCCTCCTAACCACACGGCCTGAGCAGAGGGGTGGATGTGGCTGAGATTGAGAGGAGGAAGGATGGCAGAGGGAAACTCAGGGCATTGGTTTTGAATGTGTTAATGGGAGATGACTGGAATTTTGTAATATCCTATGTAAATGTAATTAATTATTATTACCACTGGAAGAGAGCCTCAATTAGGGGCATATTTGGATATAACACTTCTTTCCAATGCTAATGCTTACCCTTTTAACTAGAAAGAAGCAATAGTATTAAATATTATTGAAAAGTGAGGTATGCCCTGGCTGGTGTGGCTCAGTGGATTGAGTGCTGGCCTGTGAACCAAAGGTTACAGGTTCGTTTCCCGTTCAGGCTACATGCCTGGATTGCAGGCCAGGTCCCCAGTAGGGGTGTGTGAGAATCTGATGTTTCTCTCCCTCTCTTTCTCCCTCCCTTCCTCTCTCTAAAAATAAATACATAAAATCTTTAACACAAAACAAAAGAAAATAAAAGTGAGGTCTTCTTCTGAATTCCTAAATTCAGTTAACAGGATGGGGTTTCGTAATGACAAAGATATGTTAGTGTGGCGAATATGTGGAGAGATGAACTCTCTGGATCACACCCTGGAAAGGAGGAATCAAACAACAGTAACACACATCACAGTCCTGGAGGCAGGCCCTGAGCCCACCTCTCAACCTGGGGCTCTGTTCCTCATTGGCTGCATGCTACTGGCCTCAGTTTCCTCATCTATAAAGTGGAGAACCAAGATACCTTTCAGGCTGTTGTGCTAATTACATGATTTGTTTATAAAGTGCCTAGGAGGGTGATTATCATAGAAATGTTGGTTCCTTTTCTCCTCTCCTAGGCAGAATTCCTTGGTTAACAAAGCAATTTCTTGCATTTTAGAAACACTCTGTAATTTTCAAAGTGCTTACATGCACATTCTTAGAGCCTAATCTAATTCTCAGAAATCAGAATAAAATAGAAGTATTTTTTTTCTCTTCCAACTGAGAAAACTTCAGAGCAGTTAATTAAGTGATCTGAATTGACTTAATTTAGTACAGAATGACGGACTCTCCGCGTGGGCCGTTAGCCCCAACCATCACATTAACCCCTACAGCTGCAGAATCTAAGGACTCCACCATGTCACCAACCAGGCACCCGAATGCCCTTGCTGACCTTGTGCCCTGAACTCTCCCTGGTTACTTCATCATCAGTTAGTGACACCTCGCCCACTTTGGGTAGAACTTTGGGCAGGGAGTGGTCCACTCCAGGACCTGGCGTTATTCCATGGCGAACAGGTGTGGGGCTGCTGTCCCTGCCCAGGTCTTTGGCACCACCTTCTCCTTCTGCTGGGTCCTCTCTGGGCCTCTGTTCCTCCTGGGCCAGCAAAGGCCAAAGCTTGCAGGTGGAGCTTGTCACACATCCTCACATGGCCTTATTATTGCTTTCGCCCATGCTTCTCTGTGCTTGTCTCTGGAGCACACGTTTCCGCACTTTGCCTCGCTCCCAAATATTTGATATTCCTCTTAATTTGACCGAGGAATTGGAGGCCATTTTATCAGACTATTCTCAACCGCCTGCTTCCCCATTATTTATTCATTGATTTATTATCCGTTTTCAAGCATTCATTCAGTCATTCAGTTACTCACAAATAATTACTCAATTATTCCCTAACCTGCCTCCCTCCCCTCATCCTATCTTCACCCTCGTTCTCTTCCCCGAGGGGGCAAGCAGAATCTTTAGAGCTAGTTATATAGTAAGTGACAGGCAGATGGTTGGTGACTGGCATTTCTGGGTTGGATACTGTTATGGACTGAACATTTGTGTCCTTCCAAATTCATTTGTTGACAGCCTGCCCCCCAATATGATGCTATTAGGAGGTGGGGCCTTTGGGAGGTGCTAGGATTAGATGAGGTCATGGGGGTGGAGTGACCATGATGGGATCGGCACCCTTATAAACATCACCAGAGGGTTTGCTTCTTTCGTCTGCTCTGTGCCAGGTGAGGTCACAGAGAGAAAGTGGCTGTCTGTAACCTGGAGGAGGGCTCTCACCAGAACCCAAACCTGCTACACCTTGATCCTGGACCTCCAGCCCCCAGAACTGAGAAATAAATTTCTGTTATGTGTAAGCCACCCAATTTATGATATTTTGCTATAGCAGTCCGAGCTGACTAAGACAGGACCATAGCAATGATCCCCCAGGGCTGAGGTTCACTCCGTCAGTCAGTTGCTGTGTGCCCCACCCAACAAGTACAATCATTACTTAAAATAGAGGTAATTGGGCTCCAACAACGAGGCCTCAGAAATCAGCCTGTGCGTCCTGTCTCATCTCATAGATAAGGAAACGGAGGCTGAGTAGGGGGAGCAGGCTCCTTGACTGGCCTGAAGGGACACAATGACAGGCCCCAGATTCATAGAGTCAAGCAGACAAGTATTAAATCCTCACACTACCCACTCCTAGCTATGTGTCCTTGGGCAAGTGACATCTTCTCTCTGGGTCTCTTTTAAAAATGGGATTATAGTACCTACCAGGCAGAGTTTTTTTGTGAAGAGTCAAAAGAGTCCATGTGAACAGCCCCGTTCATTCTCTTACACATAGTGGCCGCTCAACAAACAGTGGCTATTATTAGATGACACCCAAAGCCAGGTGTAGGACCGCCGTCATTTTCAGTCCAGCACTTTTCTGTTACGTTGAACTAGCCTGTACTCATTCTGTAATGTCTAGCTCCAAAGCTTTCTCTGTTGTGAAGCCTTCCTTCTTGAACCTCCCCAGCAAGTTAACCTCGCCTTTCTTTGTGGCTCATAGTTTTCCCTTCTTCGCTTTTGGGCAGTTATTTCCTCCTGCCTTGTATTACATTCAGGTCCCTGAGTGCCCCTCTGTCTCCGCCCCTAGGCTGTTTAGCTGCAGGGCCAAACAGAGTTGACCATTTTCTGTGTCTCTGTAGTGAAGTAATTTTCAAACTCTAAAGAGGATTAAAAGTCACCAGGGAAGCTTGTTAAAAATGCAAATTACTCATTCCTACCTCCAAAGGTTCTGATTCAGTGGGGCTGGTCCATGAATATGGATCTTAAACAAATAATCTGAGTGATTCTAATGTAGATGGATCACAACACTCTGGGAATTATAGCTCCTCTACCTATTTTAGTGGCTTGCATGCAGTAGGTGCTACAGAAATCTTCATTAAATGAATTATAATAAGGTGCACTACATCAGTTATCTATTGCTACACGACAAACCACCTCTAAAAAGCAATGGTGTGTTATTTTTCACAATTCTGAGAAATACAGCAGTCTGAGAGGTTCTAGGCTCACCTGGGTCCCTCTTGAGGCTGCGTTCAGCTGGAGGGTCAGCCAGGGGCTGGGCCAGCTGCCCTTCTCTCTTCATGGTGTCTTTCATCCTTGAGACTAAGCCAAGATTGCCTTCACAGTAGCAGCAGCATTCCAAGAGGGTAAGCCTCATTGCACAAGCCTTTATCATGTCTCAGTTTGTGTAACGTTTGCTGATGTCTCCTTGGCCAAAGCAAGTCACATGACCAGAGTCAATATGGGGTGTGCACACAGAAATGTGGCTGCCAGGAGGCATGGTTGATTGGTAGGGTTGCAAGATAAAATGTAGGACAACCTGATGAATTTGAATTTCAGATAAGTAAAGAATAATCATTTTTTTAGTTTAAGTATATCCCACGTGAAATACTTAAATCAAAAATACTTAAACTCTGTTAATCTTTTTAATACAAGTATGATCTATGCAATATTTGGGATATACTTATAGTAAAACTGCATTCTTTGCCTATCTAAAATTAAAATTTAACTGGTTACCCAATATTTTTATTTGCAAAATCTTGCATCCCTGTATTGGATTACCACTATGGGTTACCATAGATTACCATTAATGTAGTAATCTATCACCTGCATTACTGTCTTTTTTAACCTCAATCAAGAAATTGCTGCTTGAGCTTTTCTGTTTCAGATTATTCCAAAACGTGAGTGCTCGTTTCTTGGCTTTCCCTGAGTGCTGAGAACCACAATATTTTGGGTTCTCTTACTTGATGTTTTTTGATTTTCTGAGGAGCAGTTAGTTACACTTCGCTCCATTCTTCTCATGTGTGCTGTGTTACTTCTTGAGGATCTTGTCTTCTGGGTCAGGTTTGCTTCTGGGGTCACCCAGTTTTTGCATTTTTCCTGAAGCAGTTCTCTCCCCCTGGGACTAGACTTCCTCCAAGACATGCTAACTTCATCTTTTCTGTGTCACGGTTCCCTTTGGCATCTGTGCAGTCGATGGACCCCTTCTCAGAGCTATGCCTTTAAATGCATAAAAATAAAACACAAAGGAACACCAAGAAATGATACTGAAATTCCGTTATTGAACTATGACTAAAACAAAACAAATAAGCATTGTGACAGAGTCATGCATGTACTTCCTTGTTAAAACATTGGGTGATTAAAACCCAGAGACACGTCTTCGAAGCAGCAGGTGAGGATAAACACCACAACTGTTACATGATACAGAAGTATCTCAATTCTTTGGGTGACAGACTCAAAGGTAATGAAAGAAATGCCAAATATCAGAAGTTGGTGAAAATAAAGATGACATTTCTTTGTCATCCAACTTCACAGGCCCCGGACTCTATCATAACTCCCCCAGGGGTCCAGGTTAAGAACCCCTGCCTCTAGAAGAGACTGAATCAATCCTCTCTTTTCTCTGGTGTACTTCTGCCTCCTGTAGCAGAAGCATCTCATTTCACTTTGAAACTACAACTGATTAGCTGCAGCCAATTATTGCAAAGCAACAATAAGTTGAGCGAGTTTAATATTATGACCTTTTAAAACAATTCATGGGCCCTTTGGAGATACTACCTGAAGGACGGAATGGAGTCCTTTATGATATTTCTGGCCAATTGGTCTCTACCTATTCTTGGGACTGGAATTTCCAGATTATACTCTCAAAATTAATTCAAGCCATGGTCTGTGATTTTAGCTTGTAATTACTATTTGAACCAAATTGTTTTTCTGCCTGATATGGTTATTGATTAGCATACAGTTAATTTCCCAACGTTATAGATCAGTGCTTTACTTTCTCTGTGAAGATGACAACACTCACGAATATCCTTCCAGAAGGGGTGATGGATTTGGTCTTTTCTATCCTGAATTATTATCTGTGGACCTGACCCTCCTCTGCTCCAGATTCCCATATCCATGATATCATTCACGTGTCCAACTCAGCATCTTATGGGCATCTCAAGTGAAACATGGGCAAATTTTTCCCACTTTTATTTTCCAGATCTGTCTTTCTGCTGGACTTTTCCATTTCAGTGACTGCTGGCATCAAAAACAATTAGAAGTTATTCTGAGTTTCTTTATTTCCCTTACACCCCACAATAGCAAGTTCTGTTGGCTAACTCTCCCGCAGTTCTGACCAACACTTGGCCATCTTTACCACCACTATCTCTGCGGAGGCCCCATCGACTCTCATAACACCTCCTGTCTAGGTTGGTGCAATAGCCTCCTAATTGATTGCCCTCTTTCTCCTCTTGCCCCCATGATCTACTCTTTGTAGAGCAGCCAGAGTGATCTTTTAAATTAGATCATGCCAGCTCCAGTGCCTTCCCTTCCCTCCCCTCCCATTAATCTTAGAATAAAATCCCCACTCCTTGGGTGGCCTGTACAACTCTACATCATTGATTCTTGCAGATCTCTTGGCCCTCAGCAGTCACCACTCCCCTCTTCACTCATTGAGTTCCAGTCACATTGCCTACCTCCCTGTCCTTGAATGCTCCATCCTTGTCACCCACTCAGGGCCTTTGTACTTGCTCCCCTATCTTCCTGGAAACTGACCCTCTCATAATTTTGCCTCCTGATGTAGCTCACCATTCAGCACTCAGCTCCTAGGCCACTTCCTTCGTGATGTCTGCTGTGGTCTTGGGGCAGCCTTCTCAGACATTGGAAATGAGCGGACATGCTCAGTCACTCAACCTTCCGTTGTCTTGTTTTGGTTTCTTCATAGCACTTGACACTCATTAGAGTTATGTTGCTCATTTACGGGCTCACTTCCCTGTTTACTGTGTCCTTTCTAGGTTACAAGCTCAACAATAGCAGAACTTTTGTCAATTGTTTTTACCTTTGAATCTTCTGTACCAAGAATCATGTTGACCAACCTGGAGAAATGGTTGGGCTACTATATTTGTGGTCTGTTGCCTGGATACCCCTAGTGACTGATCATCAGGGTTAGTATGGCATTAGGAATCCATCACTGGCCAAGACACACAGTGGTGTTATTTAGACCATTCCTGAGTTGAATCAAAAGTCTTGGTTTTGTTATTTTGTACTTTCATTTATACTGGAGTCTTCTACTGAGGTATTCAGTAAAACATTTCATATCTTCAGAAACCAAGGATTGTCTAATTAATTGATTGATTTTCTTTTTAAAATCTAACTTTTACTCTGTGCCTCTTCTGAGCCAGAAACTGGTGCCAACTACCCTCATGAGCTCCTGCTCTGCGCAGAGGACAAGGGAAGCCCCGTTGTTGGTTTTGAAATGCACTCTATTGGAGTCAAAGAGGGTTTTTTGGAAGCAGTGGTACCTGGCTAAATTTTCAAGCCAGGAGCTGGAGAAAGCCAGACACAGGGCTGGATGGTGAGAGGGGAGCTATTCTACATAGAGGGAGAAGCACGTGCAAAGGAATTGAAGACTCTGAGGATGGGGTGTTTCCAGGAAAATGAAAGAAGCTCAGCAGGGCTGGAGTGTAGCTGGAGAAAGAACATGTAGCAGGAGATAAGGCCGGAAAGGCCAGATTATGAAAAGTCTCATGTACTGACTGTAAAGGAATTTAAAAGGGAGTCACCAAAAGGTTATAAATAGAAAAAAAACCAATCGTGTTTGCATTTCAGAAAAATAATTTCTAGTTGGAGGATGGCTTACAGAGGGTGATGAGTGGGAACAGAGACACTATATTGTCAGGACTAAAATTTAGGACAAGAGGGAAGAAAGAGGAATCTTTTTGTCAGTTCCTGGCATAAGAAGCGATTTGAGATCTGTAGTAAGGACTCTAAAGCACTGGATGCTGACCATTCTGCTAAGTGCAATGCGTGGTCTCCAAAAATGCAGACAGGGTTCCTATTTTACAGTGCTATGTCTAGGGGATGAGTCTGGCTGAATTCTTTTTCATATACTTCAGTTGGATTAAAAGATAGAAATGCTAAGTTTCTAGGTTTTTCTTTTCCATTTTAATTACCTCTGTCTATTGATTCTTTAGTGTCATTGAATAACCCAAAGGACAAATAGGTGTGGTTCCCACTTTTATCAACCATCTGGCTGGTCCCTGAGTAACCACGGAGTCCATAATGGATGAATTTAGAGGTTTACTGAAATCCCAGCCACTAAACTTCTCTTGTAGCACAATTGGATTATGTTCCCAGATTGAGACCAGGTCCTGGGCAGTATGGGGATGGGGATGTATAGGAGGGAGGTGTGGAATGGGGAAGAGAAAGGAGGGACCCCACTGCTGCGGACACAGCTGCTGCACAGCAGGAATGGGAACAGGACTGCCTGGCAGGCCTTCAGAGAACCTACCTTGCTTTAATTGCCAAATGTGAAATGAATAAGCCCTTCCTACCTGCTGGGAAGTATGCATTCAACAAAGAGACCCTGTAGCAGGAGGTTGAATCATACTGTGCAAGGGAGCAAGGAACTCTCATAAATTCTATGGCTGAAAGAGGCTTTGGAGATTCACCTCTGTAGACAAATACTACTCCTCTTGCTGCCCCGAAGAAAACATGAAGCCTGTGGGAGGGACATGGGTGGTCAAATTCACAAGACTACTGGGTACCAAGCTTGGACTCAGGTCTCCTCAGTTCAATTTAAGAATGTTTCTACCATGGCTCTCTTGAAGCACATAGCACTGAGATAGTGCCGATGGGATAGGATATTAACTTTGTTCCAGAAATGTTAGAATGTTTTGCCTTGGCATGAGTCCTAGGCATTCAGTGATAAAGTCCTGGACCATGTTTAGGTCTCTGTTCAAATACAAAATCAGCCTAGAACCCCTACCTGAGTCACAGAGGCATCAATCTAGTTATTTTCTTATCATTTCTTCTTGGCTTTTTCATAATCACCTTGAGATATAGGTGGTAATCTGGCATCCAGAATTCATTCCAAACTTTGTCTAGAGTACCTTTTAATACTGTTGAGGATGGAAAGCTAGCAATTATATTTCCCAGTCTCCCTTGGAATTCTGGTAACCCTTTCAGTGATTTTTCAAGTACTGTGGTAGAAGGTTAGCAAAAATGTCCACAATCTCTCACTCCTTCCAACACCCATGCCTCCTTGCAATGAGACTTTGCCATTCATCCCATCAGGAGATGGAGTCTATTTTCCCACTCTTAGAGTTTGGGCTGGCCATGTGCAATAACTTGCTTTAACCAAAAGAATGAGACAAGGTAACTTTGTGCCCATTCTAAACCATACCCTCAAAGGATTTACATGCATTTTCTCTTTTGCAACCCTCCCAGCAGCTACGGGAAAAGCTCAAGTTAGCCTCTTAAAGGACAATAAACACGTGGCCTAGTTGTTCTCAACACGCTCAGCCAACACCAGTCAATGGCCAGATACAAAACAGCTTAGCTAATTCTTAGCTGACCACAGACAAGAGTGAACCCAGTCAAGACCAGAAGAACCACCCAGCTAAGCCCAATCCAAATGGATAGCCCACAGAATCATAAGATAAGTTAATGGCTCTTGCTATAAGGCAGAAAGTTTGGAGTGCTTTGTGACACAGTAAGAGGTAACAGAGAGAAGCTATGTAATTCCAGGAATTAAATCCATTACTGCTAAAAATAGCTAGAGTGGTTTTTGTTGCTTGCAGGCGAGCCTTGATGTACATACACTTTCATTTAACATCTCCCAAACCAAGCTCTTCAGTATTCCCTGACAGAACCTGGTTCTCTTACTGAATTTCCATCTAGCCATTTGCACCTCTTTCTTCTTCCTGGCCATCGCATCTGACTGATCACTGAGGTCTGTTGTTTCCCAAATACACGCTGTTCTGCCCACTGGCCACAACTCCAGTCCACATGCATCACGCTCATGTGTTGCCTGGATAACAATCATCCCCACTTTGGTTTTCCTACTTCCACCTTTGTGCTCTCCCCATCTCTTCTCTACAAAGCGGTTGGGCTAGTATTTCAAAAACACAAACTCGATCCTGGTGTACAAACCCGTCCACTGTGTACTTCCCCAGTCTCATGAGGTCACACTCTTACCCTCCTCTCTCTTCAAGCCGAAGACCTTCTGCCTTTCCTTTAGTTTCTAGAAGTCTCCTTTTCACCTTTCCATCACAAAGCCTCTGCATATTCTGTCCCTTAGGCTGGCAATACTTTGCCTGTTTTCCTGGTTATTTTCTACCAACCTTCAGAGCCCAGCAAGAAGGTCACTTGGTCCTCAAAGTGTACAGTGATCCCTCCCCCTCTGCACATACAGACACACACCACGGACAACATCATCTCGTTATATGTTCCAAGAACGTTTGACATAATTTTACGTACATGGTGGCTTTTGTAATTACTTGCATACTGTCCTTTTCCCCTTGCCTTGAGGGAAAGGACTTTGGTTACTCTCAATGGTTAACAAGATACGTTTTGTGCAGGAGGCACACTCAGGACACATACTCAGGAGGCACAATCGAGAGGCACACTCAGGACATTGGTTAAATGAAGCAAGAAAGTATGGGTCTTGTCCCTCGAGCTGGCTGCTCTCAGCAGAGCAGACACTCTGATGCACAAGACTGTCACTCGGTGCTTGTTCATGTGCAGATACCTGTGCTTCGTCCTCACGTGATTATTTTTCAATTTAACGTTTTATTTTACTGTGGTAAGAACACTTCATAGATTTTTTAAATGTAAGGTTCGGCGTTGTTTTTGTAATAACTTGGGGTTATTTCAATGATTGCTGTGCATGTGGAATGAACACATTTTTCAGTGTACAAGATGTTATTCTTCATAATAGGCACGTTATTGTGCAGCAGCTCCCTGAAACTTATTCATTTAGAACAACCGAAGCTTCATATCCTTTGACCATTTTCTTCCCCTCTCTGACCCTGGCAACTGCTGTTCTGTTCTCTGCTTTTGTGGGCTTGACTCTTTCAGATTCCTCATAGAAGTAGGATCAGGTAATATTCACCCTTCAGTAACTGACTCCCTTCACTTAGCATAATGTCCTCAAGGTTCATGCATGTTGTCACATATGGCAAGATTTCCTTCTTTTTTTAAGGCTGACTAGCATTCCATTATAATATATATGCTCCAATAAAATACATAAAATATATTAAATATAAAGAAAGCATGGTATACTAGAATATTATATATAATAAAATTATATATAATGCATAATGAAATTATATAATTTATGTATCATATATAATATTCCAATGTAGCACATTTTCTTTATCCATTCATCCCACGTATTCTGATTCAGTAGGCCAGGGCTTGGATCTGAGCCTCTGCATTTTTAGCAGGACTCCCAGGGAAACCTCTGTGGACCACACTTGGCGAGAAGGTAGACGAAGGCTTTGAAGGTACAGCAACAGTGTAGGGCTGCTGTGTTTCTGCAGTGAGTATTCACGATGTACCTGCTGGGCATCTGGGTAGGTAGATGTGTAAGTCATGGACTCAGCCTCCAAGTATCTTGTTTTACTGGGGGAGTCAACTCTTTCCTGCATGAAGAATTTAAGTGGATGGCATATGACAAAACTTCCTGAGAGGAGCTTTCTTTTATGGATCAGGGATCCATGGGGGTGGAAGGAAACAGATGTCCTAAGATGTTCATTTCTCACTTGAGACTTGGGAGGAAATCTGGCTACTGGGAAGAGCACTGGCTTAGAGTCTCCTTGGTTTTGTGTTTCTCTTTCTTTGAACTAATTGTATAATCTTGTGCAAGTTATTTTACATTTCCTGAGTCTCAGTGTCTTCATTTTTCAAATAGGAAGGCTGATCAGAAAATAATCCCTATCTCACAACGCTGTGTGAGTGATGGAAATATTGGAGGCCATTTACTTAGCCCAGGGCTTGGGCTGCTGCTGAGTACACCAATGGTGAATTGTATTATTAATCTTGAATGGGTGAGCAGGACATGACTAATCGCTCTTCCTAACTGTACTGCAGGCTTCGATGGTGGAGATCATATGACTAAGGGAAGGCACATTCAATTTGAATGCTCACTCTGTCATTTATTAATTGTATGACTTTCAGCACTTTGCTTTCTGAACCCCAGTTTGTTCATCTTTAAGCTGGGGTGGGACTATGTATCACATACTCTTATAACCCAAGTTAATTAAAACAAACAAGCAAACCTAGGTAGAGGACCAAGCACGGTGCCTTGAACATATTAGGTACTCAACAAATACTTATTTTAACAGCTCCCAGCATTGGGGTTAAAGAAAGAGTACTATTAGATAGGAGTACTCACCCATGGTTTAAGAAAGGGGCTTAGGAATCACAGGAAACTAATATTGTCCAAAGACCGTATCTCTGTGAAATTTGTGAGAATCTAGGAACTTTGTCAGTTAAAATACAAGATTCTTTTGTTGCAAGAGATACAAACCCCACCTGAAATATGATGGAGAAAATAAATCAGAAGGTGTATTTTGTATAATGCATGTCTTATGTAATTGACATAAGTTCAGAGTGGGCTGGTTTCAGGCATGGCTGTATCAAGTGCTCACCAGGATGCAGGCATACTGTCCTCATTCATGTGCGGCTTTCACTGTCGGCTCCATTGGCAGGCTCCCACTAGCAGTGGTAAAATTGCTTTCAGCAGCTCCTGGCCTTCATTCTGTCCTCTCCTCAATTCAGGCAGGGGGAGCCTTCCTCTTTCCTAAACTCCTCAGCATAAGCCATTGAATTAATGATGATTGGATTGACTTGGGTCACATGTCTACCTTGAAATCTGGTGTGGCTAAGGCTAGCCATAACTCAAACCCCAATAACTGAGAACTAGAAAGTGATGGGTCCCCACTCCCCCTACCCAAATATGCTATAATCAGGAGAACGGATGCTAGATAAATAAAAACACAGACTCCACTATATTTATTTCCCTTCATGTGCTATTTTTATTCACCCCTGTCTATTTCCCAGCACTGACACCCTAGGAAGAAGAGACTGTGCTCGTTTTCCATAGTGAAATTTGGGAGCCAGGGCTCCAGCCTAATTGGAAACCAGTCCCAGCAGCATGAGGAGCCATGGGAAGCAGGATCAGTCCCTGGAGGGGAAGTCAGCCCCAGGGAAACAGGCACAACCCCCGAACACTGTGCTGCCCAGCCTCTCCCCTCCAGTCCCACTTTCATAAAAAGTGCAGCTTTTGGGTCAGGGCAGCCTGAATCCCTCCTCTTTGCTGACACCATGGATCCCTGCGGGTCGTCTGGAGGACAGCCATCCTTCTGGTGACGCAGGGTTGTGTCTGGGGGGTGGTATATTAAGCTATGCCCCAGGGGGGCCAGAGCTACTAAAATAGACTCCATCCCCAGGAACAGAGCAAACTGCAGTGAGCAGCCTCTGCATCAAAGGTGGCGGCAGCCAGGCTGTAGCCAGAGCAGCTCCCTGCGCTCAGCATTTTCCTTGTAGAAGACAAGCTCGCTAAATGCCTTCCCGCACCCTCCCTTCATCTGTGCCCCCCAGAGATCTCCGTGGTCCTTGTCAGCCCAGTCCCTGTTCTCACCCATTTTTCTTCGTGTCATGGACAAAGACTTAATCAAACCCTCCCATCAATAATTCTGATTCCTGTACATGGCTCAATCCCCAAGGAATCCCGTTGGCCTCTCTGACCACACCTCCTCCTCTCCGGCCACCCTCAGTATCTCGTTGTCTTCCGTAAATCCAGCCCTGTGCATCCTGGCTCCTCAGCTATCAATCATTCCCCACCGAAAACATTCACGTGGATTCTAACTTGGGACTTTTGTTTCCAAAATGATACGAATATTTCCTTTTTATAAAATCATTTTTTAAATTGTTGTTCGAATATAGTTGTCTCCATTTTCCTAGCACCACTTTTCCCCGCCCCGCCAACCCCCACCTCCCACCCTCAATCCTGCCTCCTTTGGCTTTGTCTATGGGTCCCTTATACATGTTCTTTGATGACCCTTTCCCTTCTTTTCCCGTTATCTCCCTCCCCCATCCTCTCTGGTCACTGTCAGTTTGTTCTTTATTTCCATGTCTCTGGTTCTATTCTGCTTGATTGTTTGTTTTGTTGACTACTTTCCACTTATAGGTGAGATCATATGGTATTTGTCTTTTACCACCTGGCTTATGTCACTTAGCACAATGCTCTCCACTTCCATCCAATGCTGTCGTGTATGGATACTTCCTTACAGGAGCAATTTCATCAATTTATCAGGGAACTGTCCTCAACGCAGAGGTCACCCGCAGGTACACATACAGTTAACTAGAATTCTGGAATGACTGCGGGCTTGTGTCAAAGCTTGCTTTATATTTTGAGCTCCAGGGGCAGCTTTAAATGGAGACCAGTGGTTCCCACCTGGGAGAAAAACCCTGCCCACCACCCCCAGGGAACACTGACTGAAGCGCCCACTCGGTGTCAGACCCCATTCTACATATGACAGATTTAATTGTGATAAGAGAGTCAGGGTTTCTGTTTCCATGGAACAGTTTTCTAGTGGGAGATTCTCACAAAAAAAGTATATAACTGAGTGAGATAACTCAGAAGGTGACATGCCATTGCAACAACAGCAACAATAACAAAGAGTGAACTTGAGATAGGACTCAGGCCCTGCTGGACAGGGAGCTCCCGGAAGGCTTTCCTGAGGAGTCAGCATTCTATCTGAGACCTGAAAAGTGATAGGAAGCCAGCAGGTCAAAACCATGAGGAAACGTGTTTCAGACAGAATGGCAAGTACAAAGGTCCTGAGGCAGAAAATCTAGGCATGTTCGGGGAAGAGAAGGAAGACCAATGTGCCTGGAAGAGGGTGTGGAAGGGACTGATTGTGAAGAGCAGGGTCAACAAATTTGACCTGTGAAGGGCCAGATACTTTCAGCTTCAGGGCTCAGCCAGGGTCTGAAGCAGCTGCTCAGCACGCCATGGTAGTGTGAAAGCAGCTAGGGGCAATATACAAATGAGTTAGCCTGGCTGTGTTCCAATAAAACTTCATTTACATAATCAGGCCCTAGGCTGCTATGGGCTGATTCTCCATGTGGGACCTTGTAAGACCTGGGAAAGGGTTTGAACTTTAAGCATCCATAGACAATTTTATGCAGATGAAAAATGATTACCTTCCAATGTGGTTCACAAGCATAACCCAGTCCCCGGCTTTGTGACCTTAGACACTAACACTTCACCTCTCAGGGCCAGAATACTGGTACTCTCATTTATAGAATAAAGTTGTGCGGTCCTAATCCTAGTCTGCTGTGAGGACAGGGTGACAAAGGCGGAGTGAGTGAAGTCTAGTTTGCAAATGTGAGTCACGGCGACTACTGGAAGTGTTCCTGTCTGTGGAGGCCCCTAGAGCACCCGTGTGCATCTTTGCCGCCTCCTAGCAATGAGGGATGGCTGTCTCTGAGCTGGAGGAGCTTCCTGAAACTCCAGGAGGTAAGATTACTCATTTGCCATCGCATAAGGCAGAGGCAGTTGTGTTTGGGCTCCCGCCCGCCTGTCTGCGTGTTTTTCAGCTCAAATATAGACTCCGTGCTCACTGCCTCGTGGGCGCTGCTTCTCCCCTGTGAACTTTATTTTCTTTGCAGAGGAGTCACCTCTCCATGAAAAACAAAGCCACTTCCGCTGCCTTGCTTATCCTTGGCAAATGCACCCAGCAGTCTGGCTGCTCAGTGTGCCCAGGGGTGCTCAGTGCAAGTTAACAGGGTGGGATCAGAGGGGCAGGAGCTGGGCCTTGGGATCTGGGCAGGTCTGCAGGAAAGGAGCAGGCTCTTGGGAAATTGTGGGGGAAAACTAGGTGGGGTCCATGGTGGCTCATTCTTTATTATAGGACTCAAAATCCTCCCCGCTGTCAGACCTGATCTGACCCCTCATTATCTTCTTGCCTCACCCCCCATCACACTGGCCTACCTGCTCTGTGAAAACGCCAAGCACCTTCTCTTCTCTGTGCTCTTGTGTGAGCTGCTCCCTCTGTCCGGGTTTCCTTTCCTTCAGCTCTTTCTGTGTTTGCTCATCACTTCACATAAGTCTCTGCATCACTGTCAAATCCCCAAAGTGGCCTTCCCAGACAAACCTATCTAAAATTGCACCCCTGCCCTGGTGGTGTGGCACCACCAGGAGGTTGGAGCCGTTGTCCCCGTAAACTGAAAGATCGTGGGTTCAATTCCTGGTCAGGGAACATGCCTAGGTTGAGAGTGAGGTCCCAGCTGGGTTGGGTGTGTACAGGGGGCAATCGATTAATGTTTCTCTCTCATATTGATGTTTCTCTCCCTCACTTTCTTTCTCTAAAAATAAATACATAAAATCTTAAAAAAGAAAAAAAAAGAAAATTGCACCCCACCCCACCCATCATTTTCTATCTTTATTCTGCCTTATTTCTTTCTTTACAGCACATCCTGTATTCCCACCTAATATTATACTGTATGTTTACGCGTCGCCAGTTTAGTTTCTGTCTGTCCCATTAGAATATAAGCTGCCTGAAGGCAGGAATCCATCACATACAGGGCCATATCCCTTTCTCCTGCCCAGTGTACTGCACATAGTAGGACATTAATACATTTGTGTTGAATGAATGAAGGACCTATAGTCAGGATGGAACAGATGCTCGGTGCTGCCAGGCAGACGGTCTTTAGTGGGTTAGTCTGGTAGGAGTTGAGTTCTCTGGCAGGAGGCAGGAACCCAGCAGCTCAAGATCTGGGCACATGTAATATGCAGAGTGTATTAGAGTCATACTAGCTGCTACAACAAGTGAGCTCCCATATTTCAGTGACTTAACACTATCATTATTTCTTACTCATATAACAGTCCAATGTGCATTTTCCTGTCAGTGGGAGGCTTTCCTCCAGATGATTATTCAGGAACCCAGGCTCCTGCAGTTTTGTGGTACTGCCATCTCTACAGGCTGTGACGTCCTTTGCATCCATTTGGAGGTTGGGGGTGGGGAAGGTAGAGAAGGCATACCCACTTCTCACCCACCTTGGCTGTGAGAAGACTTTTTACCCCTTCCTCTTCATTCCATTGGTGAGAACTGACCATGAGTCTCTACCTGGCCACAAGGGAGGCTGAGAAATGTTGCATCTCACTGGGTACTTTCTTCCCAACAACAGCTCTTTACTAAGAAATACCTTCCACTCTATACCCCAAATGTTGATGGTCACCTGACCACCTCTGTCCAATGGTCCTAGCCCTTTCATTTCCTTTGCTACCTCCTATCTTGACAACCTTGCCCAGCACGACTCCCACCAACAGCCTGTATATAGTATATTTATGCTCCTATCCTACGGATCCTTTCTCTTGACTCTATACATGACACGGCCACCTCCTTCCCATCACTCTTGCCAAACTTTGAAAGAATTCTCCACTGGTTTTACTTTTCTCTCATGTTACTTATTGCTTAGTTTATGGAAGCTGCTCCAGCTCAATGTCATCAGTGACCTTATTGCTAACTCTGGTGTTCTATTCTCAGCCTTAATTCTATATGTCTCCTCTGTAAAATTTGACACTGTGGAACACATCTTCCTGCCTGGAGCTCATGCCTCTCTCAGCCTTCAGTCTCCCGGTCCTCGTCCCAGCCCTCTGCCCTTTCTCAGTCACCATCCTGTTTTCTCCTCAATGTCGGTGTCTCCTGACTTCTGTCTTTGGGTCCACCTCTCTCCTTCCTCACTATATTCTGGGAATGAAAATGCCTTGCGGAATGAAAACATGGCTGACACCTTCAATATTCACTTCCCAGGGCTGCCATAACAAATTGCCACAAACCAAGTGGCTTAATTTAAGGTAACAGAAATTTACCCTCTCGCAGTTGTGGAGGCCGGAAGTCCAAATTCCAGGTTGAATAGGGTTGGCTTCTTCTGGAGGCTGTGAGGAAGAATCTGCTCTGTGCTCCTCTCCTAGTTCCCGGGGGCTCTGGCAATCCTTGACATTCCCTGGCTTGCCAGGGATCACCCGACTCTCACCCTCCATTTCCACATGGCATTCCCTTTTCCTCTGTGCCTCCCGCAGCCCCCAGCCCTTTCTCTTAAAGAGATAGCAATAGCCAATGGACTCAGGGCCCACTCCATGTCCAGGATGATTTCATTTCGAGATCCTTAAAGATTAATTACATCTGCAAAGACCCATTTACAAATAAGTTCATACTCGCAAGTAACTGGGGGTTTAGGACTTAGACATGCCTCTCGGGGGAGGCTGTTCTGAGCACCACACCTTCCCAGTTTGCACCTCTGTCACAAGCTCTTGTCCTGGACCCCAGATATACATGTATACCTCCCCACCACATACCTCCAACCACAGGGCACTGAGGAACCTCACACGTACATGTCCAAACTGGCATTTATAATTTTTTTCCTTAATTCTAATTGTTCTCGATTTCATGAGCTTGTTCTTACCATCTGTCCACTTTTATAAGCTAAAAGCATGAGACTCATTCTGGGTTCCTTCCCGTCTTAGCTCCCTTCTCCAGTCAAACTCCCAGTTGTGTTGATCTGACTGGGAAATATCTCCCCCAGCCCCTCCTGTCCAGCATTTCCATGGTGGTGCAGTTCCCCATGTTTTCACAGCTCGTGTGCCCACATCCCTCATTCAGCTTCCTCTCACCTTCCTCCAGCTTGTCATTAACACTGATGCAAGAGTGTTCCACCGACAGATTACAAATCTGGCAGGTTAGAGGTCCATAATCCTTCATCTAAAACTGGGAGTGTTCCCAAAGTTCAGAGTCTGGCATGAGAAAAAGCAAGATGGAGCAGATTAGGTAGGTCTAGCAGTGCACTCAGGGGCAGCGCCCCAGAACCAAACACACATGAGTGAAATGTGTGAATACTCACGCAGAGAGGGGCAGGCTATAAATAGCCTCATGCAAGTTCAGTCATTGTTTGCCGCCAAAAGTGGTTGTATCAAACTTATTTAAAAAAAACAACAAAAAACCCTTAGTTGTCAGCTTAAAATTTCAAGATTATGGATAATGGATTGTAGATGTTTACTCTTTTTCTTAAAAACTTCTATTGACTTCCGAAAGCTGGCGGCTTACAACTGGCCCGTAGCCTACAGACATTTCGTGTTTGGCTATCACAATATTTTTCACTGAAAATGTCTGGGAGGAACATGCCCCTAACATTTCATCAATTTGGCCAGGTTTCTTAAAAACCTATGGTTTCACACAGTCCCATTCCTTCCCTATCCCCGTAGGTATTTGACCCGAGTTACCTGGTCTCTAAGCCACATACAGTGTGACTTGCAAGGGTCTGCAAACCAGAGTCCCAGGTTACTTCTCCCTCGTCTTCCTCAAACTCCTTCTTACCCCCTGCAAAGCACGTTATCCAGGTAGGTGAAATCCTTAGAGAATAAACACCTCGCCTTGACATATACTCTTGCCTCTGCCTCTTTCCCCACGATATTTCTGGAATTCAAAACTCATTCATTCAACAACAACAAAAACCTACAGCAGACCCACTCACCAGTCCCTAATAGGATTCTGGGGATCAGCGGAGAATCAGATAAAGGAACCTCTACCTTCATAGAGCTTCCATCATCTTCCAGACTTAGCCTGACCAATTCATCTTACTATTACTGTACAATTCAATGCACCACTAATGCCACCTCACTGTCCCTGACTTCTATGGCCTCGTTCGTGACTCTACCATGGCATTTGTTATATGGTATAGTGTATGTACTTGTTTACTTGGCTGTGCTCTTCAGAACGTGAGCTTCCAGAGGCCAGAATTAACCTCTAGTAGTTTCCATGAGCCAATTGCCAAGTCCGCAGCTCTTCTGCAGCCATAGACCTGCTGTCTTCCTGTGCTCCCATGGCTTGCTCTGTTTTGACTTAATTTTGGAGACCCTGAGTCACCTACTCTCCAGCTGCAAGGTCAACATAACATATTTTAGATTTTTGTCAGCGTAACCTTTTACTTTTAAACACTGATTGCTGTGTTAGTTTATTTCTGCTAATACTATGTGTCGCACGTGGGGGAGAAGATTCCCTCTTGAACAATGCGTCCACATTCTTGGTGGCAGAGAGAGATGTGACAACATTGGCTCTTTAAGCTTCAACATGGGAGTGACACATGCCACCTCTGTTCACAGGTCATTGACTAAAGCAAGTCACTGATTACTTGAAATTTTCAGGGGATGAGGAAGTACTTGGAAGGAGGAGAACCAGAATATTTGTCAATGTACCTCGAGTGACTGCCATGATAAGCCCCCACTTGTCAGCAGCCAGAACACAGTAGGGCTCTCCCATCTAGGGGATCAGAGGCAAGACTCCCTCGGGTTTACATCCTAAGGGCCTGGTTTTGGAAGACCTGGGGCCTCAAGCTAGGTTATGGAGGCATGGGGGCAGCGCCGTTAATAGGAGATGAGGTCAGCCCGGACCAGTGCAAGACTCACTGAAACTTGGGCGTTTTTATGTAAAGTGAACGGTCACCATTTCAATTGTCGGTCAGGGCACGTGCCTGGGTTGTGCACCAGGTCCCTGGTTGGGGAGAGTATGAGAAGCAACTGATGGGTGTATCTCTCTCACATTGATGTTCCTCTCCCTACCTTCCCCTCTCTCTGGAAATAAAGAAATAAAATATTTTAAAAAGTAGGAGAAGAGGTTAAAACATAATTCATGGAACTGAGGTGGTAGGTAGGAGTTTGATCAGGGGGCAAAGTGAGATTCTTGTTAGAACAGGTGCTCATAGAACTGAATAAAAATTATGGAATTTTGCCTAAATTATTTAGGTAATAACCTAGCACTCCTTAAATTTTCTTTGATAGAGCCATGGTTAATTAATTGAGTACGTAATATGTGCCGGGCCTCATCCTGGATTATGAGGCCCATTGCAATCTGATTGCCGCCCACCTCCTGAATTTGCACCGTTCTCCCCCCTCCTCTTCCTTTGGCCCCCACCACATGGGTGGGCATTTCTGTTTCTGAAATAGCCATGTTCAGGGCTTGGCACATGGTCTTCCTTCATCTGGAATGCCTCCCCTTTTCATCTTTAGGTGACTGGTTCCTTCTCTTCATTTAGACTCCAGCTTAAATATCACCCTATTTCAGCCCACCTTATTAAAGATTCCTCCCACAATGTCTTAGAGCAGGGCCTGGCAAACTACAGGCCATGGGCTTTCCACCTGTATCTGTAAATAAAAGTTTTATTCCTCACTCCTTTACATACTGTCTATGGCTGCTTTCATCTTAGAATGGGTAAGTTGAGTTACTGTGGCAGAGACCATATGGCCCACAAAGTCAAAAATACTTACTCCCTGCTCCTTTGCAAAAAATGTTTGCCATACCCTGCCCTAGAGTCACCCCATAGCAATCAGTGATACTGTCCTTACCACCCCACTCGATGAAATCATCATATTTGTTACTTTAGTCTCTCCTTCTCCACTAGAATGTGAATTCCATGGGAGTAGACACCTTGCCTCTTTCTTGCTCACAGCTGCAGCCCCGGAGTACTCGGAGGCATTCAATAAACAGATTTTGTTTGAGTGACTAAATACAGAGATACTGGGCACGCACTGTGGGCATATTGGTCTGAACACCCGGGGAAGGGCTCCGTCTGCCAAATGTGTACCAATAAGGGACAGAGGGTGGTGGGGAAGTGGGGTGCATTTTCCATCTTTGGGTTTTGGTCAACCAGCCACCCTCGCCCACCGCCCATCTGTTACTTAAACCATGAAAATAAAGCGCCTGAAATCAACTTCATAGCCCAGGCTAGGACTCGGTGGTGTGTGGTCCACAGTAGGCTCTTGTAGTAATGAGGCTCTCAACCTCCTCAAAGGACTCCAGCCACCACGAGGCAGTCGGCTCAGGCCACTTCCTTCCTTCACACAAAATCCCCTCTGAAACCAGCGTTTCATTAAAGTTTCACAGTTGCCCAGATTCACCAGCACTGTTGACTCATACAGTGATTTACCATCCCCGGGATGGGACTGTGTTCCATGGGAGCCATCATCCCGCAGGTAGCATTTTCCTGTGTACAAATGATGTTTAAAAAAAAAAAAGATAAACTAGCTTTGCCCCAATTATATTTTGGTGGAGAAATCAAGAGCAATGACTTGGAGGCTCAGGCAGTGCTTTGAAGGGAAAAAGACACAGGAGACCAGCGCAGATGGTCTGAGGAACAGGCAGTCGGGGGTGCTCAGTAGGTTTCATCCTGGAGCACCTTCCCATGGATGTGCTGGGGCAAAGTGGAGAGGGGACCTCTACAGAGTTGTCAGAGTAACGGCATTATTATTAGTTTAGAAATAGGTTTGGTCAAACAGCCACTACCCTTGACTCTGTCTTTCCCTTGCCCTCTGCACCACTCCATCACCAGTAGTACATCCTGGACCAGCTGCCATCAGCTCACACTTGGACCAATGCAATGGCCTCCCATCTGGGTTTCCTGTGTCCACTCCTGCTATGGCTTCAAGAGCCCATTCTTCTCACCACAGTCAGAGTGATCTCCCTAAAACAAAAGGCAGGTCTACTCACCGTTGGATGTAAAGCCCTCTGATGAGGGTTGATGATGCCCTCATCGTGGTCCATGAGGCTCACACAATCCGACCCTTGCTTCCTCCCCGTCTCATCTCCTTCACCCTCTCTTCACCCCACCCTACCAGACACTCAGGTCCTCTTGCTGAACCTGCGGCATGATAAGCCTGTTCTCGCTGAGATCCTTTCGCTCAATGTTCATCCTGTCTGGCCTGGTTTGGCCTGCTGACCTTTCCTGCCAGCTCCTCCTTGTCATTCAGGTCTCAGCTCAAATGTCACCTTTTCAGAGAGGCCACACTGACCCTTTGTCTGTAAGAAACCCCAGGGACTCTTACATCCCCTGTGTTATTTTCTTTGTAACATTCATCACTGTCTGATATATCTCATTCCTTTTTGTCTGTACTTGCTTCTTATTTTTCCGGCCTTGTTCAGGGCTTTAGCTCCAGGGCCTCCAACTGAACCCAGCAGAGGAGGCACTTCAGAATGAGCCATTGAATGTCTGAATACTGCTTATTCACAATGACAAATCTCCTATTAAAGAACTGGATCCATTCTGGTCATTCATTCATTCATTCATTCACTCATTCTTTCAATTATTCAGTCAATTTCCTGAGCACCTGTTAACTGCTGGCTCTGTGCTGGGTGCTGCAGGCACATACTGGAAGACTCAGTCCTGTCCTAAGGTAACTATTAGGAGGAAAACAGATTCAGCTCTGTGGCAGGCAGAGGTTTCAGCCAGATAAGCACAAGAGCAGGCCTGTGAACAGCCAGCATCATGCAGGAGCACGGGGAGTGGGTACTCACAGTCCCTGATGGGATAGAAAAGGCTCTGCAGAGGAAGTAATATTTCAATTGGGTTTTGAAGGGTGATTAGGAGATTGTTAGCCGTAGAGGGGGCATGGAAAAGATATGATGCCTAGTCAAAAAGTAATTTTCTAGAAGTATCAGAAATTACTTCTGGTTAAGGAAGGAAGGTAGGTTCCAAAGCCGTGGTTCTGTGATCTTCCCAATAAGTGAAAAGGAGGGAGAGAGAGAAGTCACGGGGAAAGAAGTGAGAAGGAGCAGATGTGAATGGCCATGCCTCACCTTCATTCTATTCCTCCAAGCGACATGGTCTGTGAGGCTATTTGTATTTCAATTAGTCAGTTAACAAACACCGAGTACTCCAATATTCCAGGTGCCAGGGGTAAGTCAGGAACACGGAAGTTGATAGTCAGAGGAGGACAGATTTGCAGGCAGGAAGCCCAGTGTGAGTGTGGTCCATCTGACCAGTATGTTCTCTGGGAAATTGAATATTGATGCTAGCAGACATGGTGTGGTGGTTAAACGCACAGGCTCTGGGATCGACTAGACCTAGGTTCACTTCTTCCTTAAGTGAGCCCCAGTTTTCTCCTGTGGTGAAATAGGTTAAAAATGAACGTAGGGAATGAATGGAAAAATGCACTGCAGATGCTTAGTCCACGCCACTGATTCCTACCATTGTAACTCTCTTGGCCGAGTCCTCATTATGGGCCACTCTGCGTGCTAAGTGCTTTGCTCAGCGTATCCCAGTTAACCTCACAACTCAACAACAGAGGTAAGACTACTATCCATTATTATCTACATTTTGCAGATGAGGATGCTGAACAGAGTAAATGACTATGTCAAGTCCACACAGTTTGGTGCGGGTCACTCCAGAGCACTCTGGCCAGTGCTTCCTCCCTGACAACCGCAAAGACCCTGCTGCTCCCCTGGATCAGGTCTGGCACCTAGTTAACACCCAATGGATGATACATCAGCCAAGCAATGCCTGAGACTTTCTTCACAGCCCTCTGACCCTTTCTCCTGACTCTCCCACCTACTCCCTGTTACCTGAGGCCTGTAGCTTGCCTTCTTCTGAGCCTCAGTTTCCCTACCTGTCAGATGAGGAGCTGGCCTAGGGCACCCTGCACTTGGAGTCCCTACATCACAGTAGAGGTTGTTGGAATGAAATGAGCAGTGGTGACAGGCCCTTATAGGCTCTTCCTGAGAGTCTGAGCATCTTGGTGATGGGTCTTCACAGTCAGCTTTGGGATTTGTTGCTTGTCTCCTCTCCACCCTTGAGCATTCTTGAGTAAGAGTCATTCCTAATGGCTGCAGGATTTTCTGGCAGAGGGTGGGTCCACAGGCCTCAAGGGGTCCTTGAGGACAAGCTTTGGGCAGAGAAGAAGGGTTTTCCTGCAGTTCCAGTCAACAGCTAGGATTCCTGCCAAGCAACGATGAAGCAGAGAACTGTCTTCCACAGAGGCTCCTTTATAAGCAGGAGTATTGAAAGAACGCTCTTTGCCTCCTTCTTGAGGTAATCACAGTCAGCTGGGGTCAGTCTTCCTTTAACCCAAGAATCCATCATCGGGAGGAACGTCATTCTCTTCTCTGCCCACACTGGACCCAGCAGGAATATCCCGGGCAGCCTTTGACCAGTGAGTCCGACCTCAGGTGGGAGGACCTGTTTTCCAGGTCTAGCATTTCCATCGCTAGCTGAGTGGTCTCGGCCAAGTCACCGAGTCTCACTGTGGCTCAGCTCCACCTGCCAAATGGTAATAAATCATATTTTCCTTGCAAAATAATTACGAGCTATATAAAAATGATGAGTAGGTAAAAGCTTTGAGTTCAAGGCCCTAGAGCTGGGTAGAGGCTTTAATGCATGTGCCGGGGATGTGTGTGAGAGAGATGGAAATGGGGACGTTGTTTCGATGGAGGGAAGGTCCTTGTGGAAATCGGACCAGTCCCAAGAAGGGCTCAATCACTTATTCACACTGAGGTCGGACAAGCACTTGGCACTTGGGTGTGAGCTCCACGGAGGCGATGGTCTTTGCCTGTTTTGCTCACTGTTCTATTCTCGGTGCCTGGCCCATAGTAGGCATTCAAGAAGTGTTTGTTGAAAGAATGCACGATTTGGCAGAGATGGTGTTTAAATTCGCTTCCAGCTCTGAAATTCTGTGAGCCTTTGAACGCTCTGCGGGACCGTAACCACAATATTCTCTGCGACTTAATCAATGAACCGATGCCCAACCTCAGTCAAATCAGGCAAATCTTGGTCTGAGAAAAGGTGAAACATCTCTTCCTCTGGGTTCACTGCAGAGTGGGACTTTGGAGAAGGAACTGGAACTCTTTTGGAAGGAATTCTCTCTTCTGCCCTTCGTACCACCCACCCACTCCCACTGGTGACCATAAGGACTCAGACATGTGGGGAGAGGAGGTTCTTCACTATTGGACACCCCTGACCCTCATCTTCTAATTTCCTTGACTCTCCGAGACTGTCACACCTGCTTCAACCCTTCCCCATAGCTAGCTGGCTTTAGTGTCTCTGCAGAAGGAGCCTGGTGGAGGAGATTCCAGGGAGGATGAAGATACAATTGACTGCTCACCTGAAGAAGGCAGAGTGACTTCTGGCCAGTCTCTTCCTCCTGGATGCCCCACTCCCTCTCAGTTCTCTCCCGAACCATTTTCTCTGCTTATCTACTTGTTCCCAGGCACAGGGAGTATCTGAGAAGGGAGAATTGTAAATTACGCTGTCAAATTGGACAGTACAAGAAGTGGCAAGGAGGAGAGAACCAGGACCTTCCTTGGCAGCGGCCAGATTATAAATAAAGCAAGGAGGCCACCCTTTGAACACTCTGTCCTTGATGTTTGTACGTGGGCTCCCTGTCCTTGGCAGCCAGCCAAAGGCCTGCCTGTAGACTTACTCTTCACCCGATCTGGCAAGAAATTGTCCTCTAGACATCACCTGTAAGCAGCCTGTTCGCATGGCCTGCTTTATGAAGCCAGTTCTCCTTTTCCTTTTGGTCCCTGAGGCTGATCTGCAAATGCCGTCCATGAGGTTGGGTCTGATCTACCCTTGAAACCTGTTGGTTGGCAAAGTGTGGTTACACAACAAATACTGGTAAAATGACTGAGTGAACCAACTGATTATTTTGAGGCACTTGCCTGTCCTCACCACAACCTTTCTCTCCAGATTGTCCCTGCTTTTCTTCTATTTTGTGTCTATGTAAGGCTATATTTGGCTGCAAGTAAAATAAAATCTCCCTGAAAGTAGAAACGAGTACACACTTAACAAAAAATATTTGGGACCTGTATGCTTATTTCCACATTTCACCACTTCACATTTTAATGGACCCTCTATTTTCAGGTGATGCAATAGGAACCAGAGACCTGTTTTTGTTGTTTTTTCCTAGAGGGAAAAACGGTCCAAGAAAAATTTAACAGACCCCCTGGCAGTCTTTCTTTGATGAGCTGTCCCAGGATTAGAACTGAGACCCATCACTGAATGCCTTTTACTTTATTTTTAGGTCCCATTTTTATTCTCATACTTTTTTTTTTCCCATTTGAGCTTATTTACTGCCTTGTTTTGTTTTTTATTATTTCATTTTTTTCAACTACAGTTGGCATTCGATGTTACTTTATATTAGTTTCAAGTGTCCAGCAGAGTGATTAGATAATTATATAACTTATAAAGTGTCCCTCTCGATAATTCTAGTCCCCACTGGCATCACACATGGTTATTGCAATATTATTGACTAGAATTTCTAGGCTGTACTTTACACCCCCGGGACTCTTCTGTAACTATCAATGTGCATTTCTCAATCCCTTCACCTTTTTCACTGAGGCCCCCAACCAGCCTCTCATCTGGCAACCATCAGACTGTTCTCTGTATCAATGAGTTTGTAAACATTTTTTGTTAACAAGACAGGAGATAGGTAGTGCCAGGATTGGTTTATTGTCTAAAAGATGTCACCAGAAATCCAGGTCCTTCTGTTTTTTCTATTTTACCATCTACTGGGCATCCAGTAGGACTTTATTTATTTATTTATTTGTTTATTTATTTATTTATTTATTTATTTGGCTTCTTCTCCAGATTTTTAGGATGGAGACAAGTCTTTAATGCATTGGTTGTAAACTGATGACCTTATAACATGTTTGTTTAGCTTTCAATATTTTGGAAAAAAAAATAGTTTCCAACATTTAACATTTAGAATATTTTATATAAAAGCACAGAGTTTTGAGTTCTCTTTGAAAATCACGGGACCTAGAAACACTGCCTGGTCCCCACAAGCATGAGCTGGTGGCAGCTTCCCTGTTTACATGCGGTGTGTACTGTCCTCACCTCCAGGGTGACAGCACCTGCTCACCACCACTCAGTCACGTCACCCACCTAAAGGAACCCCTGCAGTGAGTCTGCTCCCTACTGAAAAAACCTTTCGTTTCTGTGGCCAGCAGTTACAGGTCATCAACTGCAAAGCTTTTATAGCCCCTCTCCCCCAGAAATTGCTCTAGACTTTGTCCCCCAATTTTCCACTGTTGGTCCTTTCTAGAGTCCACCCATTGGCCTGATACAAGTCTTCAGGTCTGTCCCTCCCCTTTGAATTGAAAGACGCTCAAATTTTAAAATCTCTCAAATTGAAACAGAATTAAGGTTTTGGGTGTGTGTGAGAGCATAGGTTAATATACTAACATTGTAGAAGATTCGTGAAATACAGAATAACATGAGGCATTGGGAATGAACCATCCTTCCGCGACTCGAATAACACTTTTTTGGGTGAATATGATTTCTGGGCCCTTCCAGCATGGGACACACCATTCTAAGTGTTTTGTATGTATTACTGCCTTCAGTCCTCCAAACAACCCACAGGTAGGTGTTCTTCCTGTCTCCCTCTTACGAATGACAAAGTTGAGGCATAAAGAAGTTGGACGCGTTTCCTAAGGACACACAACTAATACATGTTGAAGTCTCGGTTTTAATTTAAGCAGTCTGGCTCTCAAATGCACATTCTTGAATCTGTTACCAGACAACTGGGTGTGTGCATATATGCATATTGTATTTATAATTTACTGGAGATTGCATGACTCACCCCAGGATACAGTGCCGTGGGAATTCCCTTTGTTGAGTTTTCAAAGAACTTCACTAAAATGCCCCTGAAAGCCGAGTATTTGGGGCAGTCCCTCCTATTATTGTATTTCAAGTGCTGATCTGTCATAGTTTTCTCCCTGAATAACCAGACTCCTTGTGTGGTTGATTCCAGGGGTCAAGACATTGGCAATGCAAGTCTTTTCTAGCTTAGGTATTTCGGATTAGTAATACAGAGCTGGTCATTTTATTTTATTTTTTTTTTAATGCAGAAGGTCCTGGGAAAGAAATAGTAAAGGGAATAATTGTTTATTTCTGAGCTATCATGTGATGACTGACGCTTGATCCCTGTTCTCTCACAAGGCCTTGCGCAGATGGACATTATTATTTCCTTTTTTTTTTTTTTTTAAGTAAGGAAAGAAAGGTGGGGTCACCAGTTCCAGGGCATATAGCTGGAAGCGACAAACAGGAAATGTGAACCCAGTGAGTCCAACTTCACTTTTATCTTCACGATTCTATACCACACTCCGTTGGATAAAGTCACCGATTATAATGGAAAGGGTAACCACCACCTAATTTTGTCAGAGGAGTTATGGACGCTCTAGTGAGAATGCTCTGTGCCCTTTTTGATGTGCATGAGTGTGCGATATGTGCTCACGATGTGAGTTGATTGACTTAGGGGAACACCCACTTTGTATCACAGAGCTGTCCTTGAGGAAGTGAGTGTAAGTTAGGGTTTTGAAAATAGGATAACTTTAAAGTATATTTCAGGGGAGTCGATGGAAAGGAGGAAGCCTATTGGATTTCTTTGTTACACATGGAGTATGGCTGCTCCGTCAAAGTCTCTTTTGTGAAAATCTGGCTTTCGCAAAGGGAGTTGGCCTGTTGTGATGGTAACTGTAACTGGAAGACATGTGATTGATGTGCTAATCATTTTTGATGAAAAGAAATCCCTCCTAAAATTTGACAGCATCATTATAGCCCTATGGATGGACCCTCCCCTATCATGCAATGCCTGGTTTTAGAGCACTGAGTATGTCTCCTTTGAATGAATGAGTTCGCTGAGCAAATACTCTGTGGCAGGAATGTTCAGGGTATGAGAAGATTGTGTGATGAATAAAGTCCAGCTCTTGCATTTAAGAATCTCAAGGTCTGAAGGGAAGACAGATATGTAAATGGGTACATACAATAGCGTGATCAATGCAACCAAAGAAATGTTCTTTTTATTGTCTCTATCATCCATTTATGCAAACATATTTAATATTTAAAATGCTTCTATTATGTGTCATGCTGTAAGCTAAGAGTTAGATACACAATGGAGGGGAAAAAAAAGACATATGGGCTCTAGCCTCCCTGAACCTGTGGTTTTCCCACAACTATCTGCACAGGAAATACAGCCTCTAAATGCATAGGTTCTAGCCCTGTACTGCCTGGGTTCAAATCCTCTCTCTTGCTAGTTCTATGATCTTGAGCAAATTATTTAACACTTCTGTGCCGTAGATTCCTCTGTTGTGTGGACCTAAAAAGAGCATAGTACCCACATCCTAGAATTGTTATGAAGATCAAATAAATTAATTTAAATAAACAGTTTAACAACACTCTGACAACAAAGGCAGAATGGTATTCACCAATGAAACAAATATAATGATACGTAATAAACTTGGGTTGTTTGAATTTTCTGCCAAAGCAGGTTTATATTTGTGAGTATACAAAACAGAGTTTATTCTTGTATTAGTATTTATTTATTATTGTATTATTTTCTATATGAACAACTATAAACTTACCTTTGGCTCCCCCCCCCATAAATCTCATATTGCTGTCTGAGATACCTTGGCATAGATGTAACCACTGCATAGGACACCTCCTCTGTGAAGCCTTCCTTGTTCCCTGGGCAAGATCAGCAGCTCCACCCTCTGCGCTACCAGAACACTTGGTGCTCAGCTGTATTACATGCTCTTCAGAATGCCTGAGGTTGTTCCTCATTCTTTTTTTTTTAAAGATTTTATATATTTATTTTTAGAGAGAGAGGAAGAGAGGGAGAGAAACATCGATACATGAGAGATACATTAATGGTGGCCTCTTGCACGCCCCCAACTGGGGACTTGGCCCACAATCCAGGCATGCGCCCTGACTGGGAATCGAACTAGCAACCTTTCAATTGGCAGGCCAGTACTCAATCCACTGAGCCACACCAGCCAGAGTTGTTCCTCATTTTGGCCAGTGGGCCAAAATACGAGCTGATACTTTGGTTCAACCCTCCCCATAAACCCAGGCCTATAAAGATTGCAGCCAGAAAAGAATCCCCTTGTTAAGATGTAGGAAGTGCTTAGAGAAGCTCATGGCACGAAGCACTCTGTAACTGCCACATACTGTTCTGTGTGTGTCTGTGTACCTACAGGGCCCTCAAGAGCACACACACAGAATCAACATTGGGTAAGAAACACACCCATTTGAGCTTGAGGGAGTTTGGAGTAAGCTGGGGGCAGAGCTGGGGAGGGTGTGGGTGTGCGGTGGGTGAGGAACAGAGGCTCGTGTCCTGCAGCTGTTTCTGACTCTGCATGTTTACAAAGTAGGGAGGAGAGGAGCAGAAACTCCTCTTGATCACCCAAATAGCCAAGAGTAGGGACCAAACTCAAAAGTGTTGCTACAGAAGAAAGGAAGTGAGTAACTTTTTATTTAGGGTGAAGGGGTTTAGGGGAAGGAAATCTGGGGGAAGTCATGGCTGTGTTTATTTCAAAGGATATAGGAAGGGGTTCTCCAGGAAAACAGTGGTAAAAAAATCATTCTAGACCGAGGGGACAGCATGGAAACGAAGGCATAAACGGTTGGCCAACTATTGACACTTAGACAGCATCTGAACACCACAGATTAGCTGAAGAATTTCAATGGGAGAGGGTTACAGGTAAGTAGGGGGCTGGTCATCAAGGTCTTCGGGGATCCCAAGGCACACCTGGAGATCATGAAAGGTTGAAAAAGAATGAAAAATTCCCTCCGCTGACCCAGTTCTGCCCAGGTGCATTCTGAAACAAATTCCTTCAAATAGAATAATTTGGGTGTTGTTTTTTTAATTTTTTATACCTCTGAAGAATCTGGCATTTAAAGACACAAATGTTTCTGAAATACCCCGCCACTGTGAAGTATCTGAAAATGTCTCTTAATTGTTAGGAAAACTATTTCCGTTCATGCTGGGAACGAGGTTTTTTTTAAACACCACCCTTCAAACACACCATCTTTTCCGGTCCCACGTGGCTGGGAGGATGGTGGTGTGAAGTGGTTTAACAGAGAAGCTGTTGTCTCTTGCACATCACGCCTCCACTCCAATGCACATTTTTATATATTTTTCTCTGGGTAAGTGCCCTAAAGGCTTGCCATAGATGTACAGCCCAGCATGTGGAAGGGGGTCAGAGGATCAGCAGCACTGAATCCGCGTAACAAGCCTGGCAAAGGCTTTTGCAAATCCTTTGGCCAGAGTGTACTGTAATCTGTCCAAGTTGAACGTGCTCCTCGTGCATTTACCAAAGTCCTGGCCTCTCCAGTCTGCCTCAAGCAAATGCAAGTCCCTAAACAGCTTCTCCAGAAAGCACCCTTCTGCAAAGGGGATGAGAAGGCAGAGGCAGGCCATGCTCATTTTATAACTGAGTGCCACGTGGGGATGTATTGGATTCCATGTTGGGTTTTGGGCCAGTGCCTGTCCCCTCTGCTGCCATATCCCCTCCAAGAAACCCTCCCTGTCCCTGCCCCCTGCTCTCAGTGTTCACTGAATTTGTCTCCCCGGAGTGCACATACTAATTAGCATTGCTAGTGTGCAATTTAGCTCTTGGGTAGCCTTGAACTTCTAATTGCCACTGTCACCTCCTCTGTAGCACCAGCTATGTGAGAACCCTGTACTTCAGGCATTCGGAAGTGTTTAGACCTCCCAGAATGTGACAGGCTCTCACCCCCTGGGTCTCTGCTGGAGCTGCTCCTGGTTTCTCCCCTTGTCATTAGTCCGCATTAATCAGTCTGGGCTGCTGTAACAAAATCATATCACAGACTGAGTGGGGCAAACACCAGGCATTTGCTTCTCACAGTTCTGGTGACCGAGAAGTCCAAGACTGTTCAGACCCTGGTGAGGGGCCTCTTCCTGGTAGCCGATGGCCACCTTGTCTCTGTGTCCTCTGTTTCTCCTCTTCTTTTGATAAAGCCACTAATTCCATTATGAGAGCTCGGTTCTCAGGATCTCATCTAATCCTGTTACTTCTAAAGGCCCCACCTTCAAACACCTTCACTTTTGGAGTTGGGGCTTCAACATACGAAGTCAGTGGGGCGTATAATTCAGCTCATAACATAGACCGACTCTTATTCTTCAAATCTTGGTTCAGATGCCAGTTCCTCCAGAAAGCCTTTCCCAATTCAACATGGGTTGAGTTCTCTTGGCAAATATGTCTTATCCCAACCCACATCCAATGGAGCCACCACAGACCACGTATTTGTTTTTCTTCCTTATTAGATTGTGAGCCGGTTGAGGGAGGCGGCTTGCCCTTTGTCTCCATTCTCAATGTTGAACAGGTCGCTGGGATAATACATGTTCAATACATGATTTAATGGGAGTAGGAGACAAGCAATTACTTTTTTAAAAATGCATAATAGATCAGACTGTGGTACACTCCTGAAGCGGGTGTTATGAATGTCAATTCGTATTCCAGACACCACGAGAGCAACATTTTTTAGGGCTTGCTTGCTTACCAACCTGCTACCCAGAGTAGGGGAGGAAACTAACTCTCACATCTATTCAGAGGGACCCTGACTTTTCAGCCAATGTGTTCAAGTCAATCCTTGTTTGATCACTTTTTTTTTTTTTTTATTCACCAGTTTAAGTCAAAACTTAACTATGAGCTCAGGAAGGCAGATCCTGGGGGCAGAGTCTTGAAGACTGACTGTTCCTTGAGCAGGATGGAAGAAATCTTTTTACACAGTTCCCCCACAGCTTAGGATTGTTTGTTCTTTTTATCTTTTCCCTAACACTCTTACTGCTTCAGGCAAGGTGGATGCCTCTGGCAGGGGCAGGGTTAGGGCAGGGAGAGGACATCCCAAATACCAAGATGAGAGAAGAGAAGGCCAAGAATAAACGTCTGTGCTCTGGTCCCTGCTTTATCCTGGCACCTCTGATAGCTACTCAGGAAATATTTATCTAGTGGATGAATGACCAAACATTGTCTCCCTGTGTTTCTTTCCTTAGTAGAATCTTGCATTCCCCTTCCCCAAGAATATCAGGGTTTGTCTTAGAATCGCCCTTACTCCCTACCCAATAGGGGAGGGGTTTTGGGGGTTCAGGAAGGTGAGCCATAGCTTTTAGACCTGGGAGCCTTTTGCTCTGTGGATGGCACACTCACCAAGGTGCTTAGTAAATGAGCCCAGACCCCTTTGTTTGGGATTAAATACTGTATGTTCCCCAGTTCTATCCTGGAGCCCATAGTCCTAACTCTTTGGGGGCCCATATACTTCTAGATTATTCAGGAATGTTTGCACTCTCTACTCATGTACAAGGGAAGGTTCCCAAGGGCCTATTCAAGAGCTGAACTCTTGGAAACCCACAATTCAGATTCCTCCACACCCTCAGCTCAACACTGTCACTCTCTGCTCTACTGTTCTCTCTGTGTCCTCGGGAGTTAGATAAAGGTCGTGATGCTCAGTTTCTCGCTGGGTGGCTGCTTTTGCCTGTTGCCTGGTCAGACTGCGTCAGACCCTTGTGTGAGTATGTGGGTGTCCCCTGTAAGTTCTCTATGGGCTACAGCAGGGCTTCTTAGCTCTCGTCATATGTCAGAATCACCTGGCAACTCTTGTAAAGCACCTGACTCAGACCAACTGGATCAGAATCTCTGGGGAAGCAGAACAGGGACAGGGATTGGTGTTTTTACAAAAAAATTTCGCTATCACCGAAACACAAAGTGTGGTTCCTAGAACCTCAGTCATCATCCAGAAGGGTGTTAGAAATGCAAATTCAGGACTCTGCCCCAGATCTACTGACTCAGAGTTGGGGGTTGGGGGAGAAGCGTGGGAACCACTGGGCTCTAGATTGAGTTTGTGGGTTACCCTGTTCCACTCTCCCGCTATACTTAGAATTTAAGGCAGGGCGCCAAGCTTCCTGGGCACGAACAAGGGAGTGGGTTTTCTGCCCTGGCTGTATTTTTGCATCTAGTATTTCCCAGCAAGCCATGGTTCCTGTGGTGCAGGTCCTGTTCCCACATGCATTCTGATGTTGCCTGCCTGCTTATTGAAATCTCTACACTACCACAAAACATTAGTTAGTTTGGACCTGCTAACCTGTTTCTAAAATTAGATGCATATTAATTAAGGCCCCCAAGGCCCCACACCTCTGAAAGCAAATAACAAGGGGTGGGCTAGTTTTCCATCTAAACATAGAAAAATAGGTAGAGAAACCAGTGGCATCATTCCTTGGGAGATAAGATGCACTAGCACATGCCCAGTGATGACCCCCCCACCCCCGACCCCGTTTCTGCTGCTCCAGGGAAAGTGATCCCATCATCAGTTGGGATCACTTGAATCTTTCCAAGCTGAGTCCCCAAGGGGTGGTTCGGGGACAGGTATGGATATCTGCATTCCACCTGGCACAAGTACGGTTTTCATCAGGTGGGCTTCACAAATCCACCTGCAGAGAGCAGTGAATAGACCACGGAACACTACCAAGTAAGGGGAACTTTCTTCCCCATACCCTCCTTTATTCCTCAGACTTGCCTGCACAGGGCCTGTGCACATCACTGTCTCTCAGTGTGGTGGTAGCAGCCTCAGGGTGACTTGAAGCTCTTTCTGGTCTGGGGAGTTGTAATCAGCCTGTGGAGGCAGGTGAGCATGCACACAGATTCTGAGGAATCCCAAGCATGCCCCATGGAGGAAGGAGTGACCTTCAATTGTGCAGCATTAAACAGAGCTTCCGTATTTCTGCAAGACTGTTCTGATCATCCCAGTGTCTTGACCCCTTTGGGTGGGTCCAACCCAACAATAAAAGTTCAGTGTTTGAAGTTCGCTCTTTCGCTGTGATAACTGATGAGCTGATTTTCAGGGTGCTGCCCTTCCTCTGTTTCCCTGCAAGTTGGCATCTGAGTGAACGGAAGATGGCACCTTAGGCGGCCGTAAGGAGGAAGCAGAGGAGGAAGACGGGGTGTTTGAATCTGCCCTAGGTCCTCAGGATCCTTCCTGGTAGTTGCTGCAGATTGGCTGGTCTCAGTATCTCCACGGACCACACTTCCTCTAATGCCATCTGTTTTGTGTTTTCAGTAAACTTTAAAAAAAAAATTGGAACCGTTTTAGAGAGTTACAGAGTTATTGCACACGTCATTTCCTTTATTGTTAACATCTTACATTAATATGGTACATTTGTCACAATTAATGAACCCATATTGACACATTATTATTAGCTGAAGTCCCTACTTGATTCAGATTTCCTCGGTTTTCCCCCAATGTTCTGTTTCTGTTCCGGGAGCCCATCCAGAACCTCACATCGCATTTAGTCATCATATCTCCTCAGGCACCCCTGGGTCATGACTTTTTCTCAGACTTCCCTTGTTTTTGATGACCTTGACAATTTGGAGGCGTAATGGTCAAATATTTTGCAGAATATCCTTCATCTGGGATTTGTCTGATTTTTTTTTCATGGTTAGACTGGGGCTGTGTGTTTGGGAAGGAAGATCATAGAAGTGAAGTGCCATTTCTATCATACCACATCGAAAGTACATGCAATCAACATGATTTATCACTGTTGATGGTGACCTTGACCACCTGGCTGAGGTAGTGTACATCAGTTTTCTTTATTGTAAAGTGGTGGTCCCCAACCTTTTTGGCAGCAGGGACCATATCATGGAAGACAATTTTTTCATGGACTGGGGGGTGGGGATGGCTTTATAGCCTGCCACCAGATGCAGCTTAATTGTCACTTGTCCCACTCACTGACAGGGTTTTGACATGAGTCCACAAGCAATTGGTTTATCATGGTCTCTGTGCAGTCCAACCTCTCTGCTAACGATGATCTGTATCTGCAGCCGCTCCCCAGCGCTGGCATCACCGCTCAGCTCCATCTCGGTCATCAGGCAGTAGAGTCTCGTAAGGAGTGTGCAACCTAGGTCCCTTGCCTGCACAGGTCACAGCAGGGTTTGTGCTGCTGTGAGAACCTAATGCCACCACTGACCTGACAGGAGGCGGAGCTCAGGTGGCAATACCAGCAATGGGGAGTGGCTATAAATACAGATGAAGCTTCGGTCACTCACCTGCCGCTCACCTCCTGCTGTGCAGCTCAGTTGGGTCATGGCCCAGGGGTTGGGGACCCCTGTTGTAAAGGTATTCCCCCCATCCCTGCCTTTCATATAGTCCTCTTTGGAAGAAAGTCATGTGCACAGTCCATACTGAAGGACTGGGAAATTACACTCCACCTGCTTGAGGGTGGAGTTCCAACAAGTATTATTTGGAATTCTTCTGCATGGGAGATTTGTCTCTTCTCTCCCATTTTAAATTCCTTCAGGGACAGGTAAAAAGTTTCTTGTGAGCCCTCAAGGTCTCTCTTGCGTTCAGCTCAAAATAATCCATATGCTGAAGTAGCACATGTTGGGGAGGCCTGTTCTGAACCCCTTCAAGAGGAAGCTGGAATCAGTGAGGGCATTTTATGGCAGGCTACAGTATTTGCAGTTGATATCATAAGTAGGCAAGTCCAATGGAACGTTTTTAAGTGGTAAAGCAATACTTCCAGTGCGTGTTTTAGAGAGATCAATGCTAAGAGTGTGTAGGGTTGATTGGAAGGTACAGGGTTGGAATTAGAAGCAGGAGGATTCTCAGGGGGAGGGGTATTGGAATTTTTTAGGTAAACAATGATGGGGGACTCACAGGAACCTTGGAGTGAGGTGGATAGGAGAGACATGTGGGAGATTGGCTTGGCTGAAGGTGGAGTGTGAGATAGAGGAAGGGATCACACACAGTTGGGAATCTGAGTAGATCATGGTGACATTACCCAGAACAGAGAACACAGGAGAGGGGACTGGACCAGAGGTGAGAGGGAGAGAAATGATGACTTCAATGTCAGATTTCTGCACTTGCAGTGTTTGCAGTGCATCAAGAGGAAGTGACGATGAGACCTTTAAGTCTGCGTCCAGAGCCCAGGAGAGAGTCTGGTGGTGAAAGCCTGGGATTGGCTGGCATTTAATGACCACTGAAATGATAGATGTGATTGAGACTGTCCAGAGGAAGTGTGAGAGACAAAAAGAAAAGAGGGCTAAGGACTGGGCCCTGGTGGACACTAAGAATCTCACTTTACTGTTCTTTGTCTCCATGGTCAGAAGCATTGCTTGGGACCACTGTTGCAAAAACAAAACAAAACAAAAAAAACAGATAAACTTAAATGTGGTCATGCCTTTGTAGGAAGTAATAGATCAGAGATCACGTCTGCCCCAGAACATAGCACAGTGCTTGGCACAGAACTCCCTCCTTCTACCTGTTATTCATGAACGAAAGTGCATTGATGTTGCAGAACTGGAGACCAAGGGGATGTTCGATGGCTGTCTCCACAGGTTTGAAGGGCTAAGTTGACATAGCAAGAGGCTTCCTGGTTTAAAAGCTTAAAATCATGGTGTGGATATTAGAAAAAGGTACATTTCAGCTGTCACATCAAAGAAGACCCCTGTTAATAAAAAAATAAAGGATTGAATAGTAGTTCATGAGCTGAGTGTCCCTGGAGGCAATTAAGCCTGAGGCTGAGTGGTCATCCTTCAGGATTCCCTATTGTCTGAAGGTCTGGGGTTGGCCACTGTGAGATCCCTTCTTCTCTGAGTTGAGAAATCACTTGCAGATTAATGGAGAAGACATATATTAGAATGAATTTTTTTTTATCTACATTCATTCAAATCCCAGGTTGATGACTTTTTAGCTGTATGATCTTAAGGAAATTACTCATTCTTCTGGAGGTTCAGCTTCTTCGCCAATCCTACGATGAAAGCCGAAACCCACTCGGTGCTGCTGTGCAGGAAACATCAGCCCGTGGCTGCTTCAGTGTCCGAATCTCCAGGGCTAGGCTGGGAAGCTCAGGAGACTTGTGGTCAAGGTTTTGCTCAGCACTCCAGATTTAGACAGTTGAGTACTCCCAGGGTCCGGAGACCAAGACCCGGGAATGTGGTGGCAGAGGCGATGTGGCTCAGGAAAGAGTCCGGAATTGTCCTCAGCAGACCTCCATCCAGCCCACCTCCACTGCTATCTTATGCATTCCTGGGTCACGATGGTGAAAATGAGAAGGAAAATGGGAAAGATTTAGAGATGTGGGAAGGAAGCATCAGTCCTGGATGCCAGAAAAGGTGATACAACAAAGGTCAGGCTGTCGGGAAGAGGAGCTGGCTTGGGAAATGTCGAGTCAGGGGCACCGTGGGAGCACCCAGGTGTCATGAGTTTTGCAGGAGGTAGGGGTTGTAAATGCAGCTTTAGGGTTCTCAGGGTGGGAATTTCAGGTTACAGAAAGGACTTTTGCAGCCTAGTAAACCAAGGGGTATACAATTAAATCAGGTCCCTAAGGTGATGACTTACTAACCCACATCTCTGGCCAACACTGGAAACCATCTGAACAGGGCTAGGCTCAGGCAGCAGGAGCTTCTGCTTTGGGGTTTGCAACACCAGGACTGTGGGAGGCTTGGCTCTCCGCAGTGATGCGGGAAAATCACTTGCTTGTCTCGGTGTACCCTCCTTGGCCACTGACCCTTCAACCCTTTCACAGCTCATTTTTCTAGAGTGCTAAATGATGGAAGGCAGACAATGAAGCCAGAGCCTGAGTACTTCTGCTGTTAGTTTCCTTAATTGTATCTCCTACACATTCTTTATAAATAGACTAAGCAAGACACTATGTTCTTTAAATTGTGCATTTCTGTTGCTATAGAAACAGCTGCTTTTACTCCCTGGCCCCCCACCCCTCCCCAGCTTAGTTATAAAGTAGAAGTTAGCACCTGTTTTTCCAGGCAGGTGAATTATCTACAAATCCTTGTATTCTGAGGAGGTCTCTAGGAGTGGGTTGGAGTAACCTGCCGATGGCATAGCTTTAAGAGAAACATCAGGTGAGAGTCTGATTTCAAAAGACATGATCCAGCCTTGCTAACCCTCAACTGATAAGTGACTCATCCCACAGATTCACAGACTGTTGGAACAGGAAGGGATCTCTGAAGAGATACTTCTCATAATAACAATTAAAAACCACCTTACACTGTATGTTCAATGAATTAATTAGTTTCTAAAGGAATCCTTTAATTAAATCATTTGTTCAAAAACACTGAACACTGGTACTGATCCCACAACATTGCAAGTGCCTGTCACATGGAAGCAGCACAGCAAATATTTCTCAGTGATAAATAAAGCTGCCCACTCCTCCAGCCCGTAGGGGATATGGACATTTAAGGGGTTATAATGTTCTATGCCACATGCTGGCTAGAAGGCTGTGTGCAAAGCATCATGGGAGCTGTGGCAAGTCACAGATTTCTTTCCTCCATTTTTTTTTTGCAAGAGGTGAGACAATTCAAAGCAGAGGACTCGAAGGAAAGAGAGTTGGCAACATCACATGACTATTTAGTGGAAGAGCCAAGTCTAGGACCCAGGTTTCCTGAATCCTATCTGATAGCTTTTTCCCACATCATGTGGACTCTCTAAAGGTGTTTCTCAAGCTTTGGTGGGCACAGGAATCAGCTGGGGATTTTGTGGAAGTGCAGATTCTGATTCAGCAGGTGTGCAGCAGGGTCTGCATTTCTAACAAGCCCCTGGGTGATGCTGAGGCTGGCCTGAAGAGTACACTTTGATTAACAAGGCTCTAAAACACTATTCTTAACCTTTGAAGATACTGCACCCCTTGGAGAATCTAATTACAGCTTTGAATTCTGTGTTGCTTAAGGTCATTTGGTTGATGGCAACAGGAACTTTAACTAATATGTATATAGCATAGCAGCATAGTACAGCATAGCATAACATAACCTGACATAATCAATGCTATATATATATATATATATATATATATATCATTGTCTATATATAAATTTATATATGTACATATATTTACATACATAGATGTATATATATTCACATACATACATGAATATATAGACATATAGATCATCTATATTTATATACAAAGATGGGGACCAAAGCAGCCCCAGGACCTGGCCAGCAGAACTCATGGGCAGCCCCTTCAGAGGACCAGTTGCATGGTGAATGTGTTCTAATTTCAGACCCATGTCACTCTACCGAAGCCGCAATTTTTCAGGTAAGAGAGCCTTGTTGACATAGTTGAGTCAGGGCTTGTTCTCAGCCACTGGAAGTGTGGGAACTTTGAAGACAGTTCCATGCCCACTGTGTCCATCGAGGCAGGGTTGCTGACCCAACAGGAAGTGGAGATGCTTTCATTAGAAGAAGCAAGAAGGCATGCTGGGCTGTCAGGAGAAATAGTTGGCTAATAAAGACCATCTCTCCAGAACAATGCCCATCCATCCACATGCAATCAGCCAGCATCCCCAATTCTCACCTTTTCCATTGCCACCTGCTTGGTCCAGGCCATCCACTCTCACCAGATCACTGCATTCGCTTCTGAAATTATCTCCCTGCTCCATGCTGCCCCCTTCAGCCTGCTCTGCACACAGCAGCTTGAGAGAACCTTTCAAAACCCAAGCCAGATCATATTAGATCTTTGCTCATAATCCTCCGCTGGGATTCCATGTACCTCACAGGTAAACCAAATGCAAGTCCTCACGTTGCTCGGCAAGATGCTCCATGCCTGCCCCCCTTAATCTCTTGGTCCCCCTCTCTTGCCGTTCTCTCCATTGCTCACAACACCTCAGCCCATCTGAACGTGCCAAGATTTTTCTCATGCCAGAGCCTTTGCATTTGCTGTCCCCTCTACCTGGACCACTGTCCCTGCCATGAATGCACTGTTCATTCCCTTCCTCTATTCAGATCTCTGCTCAAGTTCACCTTCTCAAAGAGAGCTTCCAGCTCATGTAGCAGAAGGCTACTTGCCAGCCTGGCCTCTCTGGCCTCTCAGGGTTACTATTTGCAGAAATACATATCAAGTGTTTCTTCTCTCACTACGATGCAAACTGCATGAGGGGAGGGACTTTTTTTTTCTCATAACACTAGAGCCCATGAAGGTGCTGGCACTTGTAGGGATTGTGAAAAGTATGAGTGGGCATATATTTATGATACAGACACAGAAATTCACATTTTTACCTATGATTCCAGGGGAATGTACATGTCTTCTGACACCTGGGGGTCTACACATTTTGGGTTGGAAGCCTCTGCCGTGGCCCAAGTGTCTTTAATTCTGGGTGAAAGAGGTCCCAGTAATTCAGCAAGTCTCAGTACTGTCCTCCTGCTTCCCAGGCTGGCTTTTCAGAGAGGGGCCATGCCATCCCACTTTGCATCTTTGAGTGACAAAATTGGAATTGTGGGAGAGTTATAACAAAAAAAAATTGACATATTTCCAGGGCACATAATGAAATAGGCTAACTATAAGAGGCCTCTACTAACATTGGATAGGTACATGGGCAGAATAAAATTTCAGCTCAGTTCAGCAAGCATTTGTTGAGCCCTCACTAGGTGCCGGTCAATCCCTACATGCCAGGAGAAGGCAGCGAAAGGACATGTCCTCATGGAGCTTATGTTCAGGAAGGACTGGGTGGATGATGAAATAAAACTAGGTATGCTAGCTAGGAGAAAGAAGCTGGAGAGAAAAATAAGATGGGGTAGGCAGTGCCCTGGATGAAGGGAGCTGCGATTATAACTGGGATTTTCAGGGAAGAGTTCTCTATCAGAACAAAGAATTGAAGGAAATGTGGGAGGTTATAAAGATATCTCGGGAAGAGTGTTCCAGGAAGAGGAGACAGGGGATGCAAAGGCACTGCAGCAGGAGTCTGGTTAGCATGTCATGGCAAGGAGGTGCGTGTGGCCAGTGGAGGGAACAAGGAGAAGTGAGAAGGAAAACACAGAGCCTCATTAGCCTTTGCTAGAACTTCGGGTCTTATTTGGAGCAAGATAGAATTCTTTGGAAATCTGCGAGCAGAGGAGTGTCATGCTCCACCTGCACTTTAACAGGGTCATGCTGGCTGCTGTGTTGACAGTAAACTCTGGGGACCAAGGAGAGACACAGCAGGACCATCAGGAAGATCCATGACCATCATCAGACACACGAAAGCCACCTTGATTCTCTCACTTGCCCTGGTGGGTTTCGCCCACAGCAAGTGTTGTGGGAACTTGGAAAGTCTTCATCACCATCAGTGAATCAAGTTAGCCTAGGTGTGCCCCGAACCTCCCAGAGGACATCAGGAAGCGTGTTCGCTCCATCAAGGTGAACAGTACTCCCTCAGCTGCAAGGTGTGGAATAGCCATCTTCCGTGGGGTCCAGCTGGCAAAGAGCAGGCTGATGGGGAACATATAACAAAGGGCGTTTAAATCAGGACCCAGCCACAAATTGACATCTGTGAAATTCGGCTAATCGCTGACTGATTTTACGTTATGGGATTCAGATGCTGTAAAACTCAGTCAGTTGAAACCCTGTTTCAGGAATGAGCCAGTTACGGAAGGGTCTGCTGTTCTATTATTAAAAGAAATGGATCTCTTCAGAGCCTACCATCCATAACACTAAGAGCCTGCCTGGAGGATGAATCCCTCACCCTTTTTTTAATCACAAAAGACCTGGGACTACAATTCTGAAAGTCAGAAATCTGCACAGGTGTAATGACAAGTCATCTTGGCAAACACAGGATCACCTTATTTTACCAACCTGAAAACTGAGGCTCAGAGGGTGAGCCTCTGGGTGAGTAAATAGCCCAAGGTAGGCTAATCACTGTAGGGAAGACTCCTCAAATTTAAGTGGCTTACTACAGGAAAGTTTTAATTCTCATTCACATCCCAGTCCAGCACAGGCAGACAGGGGCTCTGTTCCATACAGGTCCTTGGGAAACCAGGTGAGGACTTGAACATATCCTTTTGGGGGCTATCCCTGAACCTACTACAGTCACCAACACAAATGTATTATCTTTCAGTTCTGGGTGTCAGTAGTCTGAGGCGCGTCTCCCTGGGCCGAAATCAAGATGTCAGCAGGGCTGTGCTCCCCCCAGCAGCTCTAGACGAGAATCCATTCCCTTGCTTTCTCCAGCTTCCAGAAACCACTTCAGTTCCTCAGATTCCTTCATCCAGCTTCAAAGCCAGCTGTCCAGCATTACAATTCTCTCTCTGACTGCCACCCTCTTATCAGGCCCCTTGTGATTACATGGGGCCTATATGGATCACCCATGATAATTTCCCCTCTGCCAAGTACCTTTTGCCATGTAAGGTAACAGAGTCACAGGTTCTGGGGATTAGGGATGTACATCTTTGGGGGTGCGGGGGGCATTATTCTGTCTACTACACACAGCAAACCTGTTTTTCATGGAGTTCTCACTCTATGAAATGCTTCCTGCTGATGGGGATGCGGCAGAGCTTCTTGTGCTTTGTTTGGTATCTGCAGGATCTCCGCTGGGTACCCTCCAATCCCCGCAAGATGACTGTTTCTCTAACTTCTGCCTGGTACAGGGAGGGTGGAGCAAGATGCACAGCAGTGGTGTCTCTACCTGCCAATCATCTCTCGCCCTGCCCATTAGCTAATCGTGGAAATTCCACATAGTGGATCTCTTGTCCTTTCTTTTAAGGCTTTGATCCTTTTAAAAGAATGCGTGATAAAAAGAAATCAGGAGCAGAGGAGTGAAATTATTGGCTTTTTATCAGTTGTTTGGACTTCAGAATGAATCTGTTTTGGATTATTCTTGTTGTTGAGAGAAGAATTGGATGGAGATAAGCAGGGAGCAAAGGGACTTTGCACGTGTAGTTGTCTGGAAGGGAGAGAACCCACCAGACAGTGTGTGTGGGGTGGGCTGGGTGGGAGAAGGAGCTAAAGAAAGGGAGCTTAGGATGGGATGCTGGAAGGCAGAAGAAGGTGAAACGTCGTTTTCAAATATGGTCTCTACTCACCAGCCTGTGTCTCTGGCTTTTCTGGTCTTTGTTTTGCCCAGCACTTCTCCCTCCGCTCACATAAAATTAGTATATGATTATCCAAAGGCTACCGTTTGAATGGATGTGGTGGCTCTGCTGAGCTGTGATGTGACCTCCACTGAAAGCCCCCTAGTGGAGAGGATCTCATCAACTCCCAACACACACTCTGTCTCTGGAACCCTATTCAGATTGGAAGGAATGGACCCTCAGATAGAGGACTCTTGGGGGGTCCCCCTCCCCCAATATGATCACCCAGGAACCCAAGCTACCTCTTCTGCAGTCGTCGGCATCTTTATGTGTCTGCAGTGCTCTGCAGTACAACCTCAGGGCTGCATCGATGGCAACAGGTGCTCATTATTGATCTGGTTTTTCAGGGCTCAAGTTATGGAGAGCTGCAGGCTGGGGAAGAAGTTGGATGAGGGACAGTACAAAGTACTTTTTATCGGCACAAAAGGGAGCCATGGGCCAGTATGGCCTTTCTGCTTCTGTTGCAGGAGACCTTAGTGTTTGCCGTGCGGTGAACAAGGGATGCCTTTGAGGGACCAGCAGAAAGTGGCCTAAAGGAGAGCACTTATTGCTGTTCCAGCTCTAGCCAGAAAAACATAAAGTGCTTTGGACTGTATTAGTCTGCTCTGGCTGCCATAACAAAGTACCAGCCCAGGTGACTTAAAAAAACAGAAATGTATTTGTCACAGTGCTGGGGGCTGGAAGTCTAAGATAATATAGCAGCAGGGTTGGGTTCTCCAGGGGCCTCTCTCCATGGCTTGCACATGGCCGTCTTCTCACTGTGTGCTCACATGGCTTTTCCTCCGTGCCTACACACCTGTGTCTGTCTCTCCTCCTAGAGGACACTAATCTAATTGGACCAGGGTCCCACCCTATGACCTAATTTAGCCTTAGTTACCTTCTTAAAGGTCTTGTCTCCAAATATAGTCACATTGGGGGTTAGGGTTCAGTATATAAAGTTTGAGAGATACACAATTCAGTCCATTATGGGGACCATACTTCTTGGGGGACACACCCACAGAGAAGCCTGTAGCTTCTAGGAAAAAGTGCCTATTTGGAGAAGTAACTACTGAAGATATACTTCATTCTGAAAAATATCCCATGGAAATACAGGGTCCAGCAGAAGTAAGGCCTGCTTGAGTGTCATTGGTAGGGTAATTATGTGGGTGTAATAATTGATAGTTTTAATTAGAATATTTCACCTAAAATGTCATAGGGTGTGCTTGAGTGTGATATTGTTATGTTACAGAATTACATGCTTATGATTTTGTCATAAAAGATTTTGTAATAAAAAAGGGGCGTTATTTGTGCTGGACCTATATATACTCTTTCGCAAAAATACTCACCATGAACCATTCTCACTAAAAATGCTCCTTAGGAAAAATATTCTCCAGGAAAACTGTTCATTATAAAGATGCTGATCGTGAACATATTCACTAGGAAAACTATCCATTAGAAGAACCATTGCAAAAACAAAAGCAGAGAGGATCATCTATGGAGAAATAGCCTTTCTGGAAAAAATGCCTACCAGAAAAGGTCTCTGGAAGCAATGATCACTCAAAAAATATGCACAGGGAAAAATATCCACTGGGGAAAAAAAATCACACCTCGTATTAAAAATACCTACAGAAATATATCCTGAGTTGGACAAATGCTCACGGGGAAAACATGCATGAGGAAATTACCTGCTTCAGGAGAATGGCCTTTGACGATCATCGACTTTGTGTGCCTTGTGTGTCAGCCTTCTCCTAACAGCTTCACGTCCATTCACTCACTCATTCCTCATCGGAGCTAAGGGATAGGTACCGGTCTATGCCCTACTTTACATATAGGGAAACTGAGGCACAGAGCATTGCAGAACATGCCCAAAGTTGCTTGGGAAGTAAATGACAGCCCCTGGCTTTGAACTCAAGCATTGATTTATTCATTCATTTATTGAACACCTACCTACTCCATGCCAAGCACTGTGTTAGGCAATGGGGTCTAACACTGAATGGAACATAATTCTAGTTTTAAGAAATTGATGTGGGAGACAGATTCATAAGCAGACCATGAAATTATAGTGAAATGAGCCTTTATTATACATTCATCTCTGCCTTGGAAACCAAAGCAAAATGTTTCCACCAGCCTGAAGTTTCTTTATGAGCTAATGAAAGAAGCTCCTGTTCTGGGTTTGCAGTAAACCATGGACCCCCCCGGGAATAACAGCTACTGAAAAAACATTAACACCCAGGAGAACTCTCATAGACGCATTGGGAAAAACACATTCCCAGAGGATAGTTCATCAAGACACGTACCTCTGGGGGCACTTGTTTGGAAGCTAGTCTGGTGGGGAGGCCTCTTTCCACGGTCCAGTGGGCTTTTGCTCTTGCCCCTGTGAGTTGAGCTGGCCAAGTCATGCCTGATTTGCCCTGCCTTGTGAAAGGGGCTACAGGTGCCTCGTGGCAAGGGGGGAATTGATGGAATCTGGCAGGAGTTCTGAGTTCTCTTGATTTTTAAAAACCTTCACTGTATATGGTCTAAACCCATCAGTGTGTTAGCTCCACAAGTTCAGGTCCCTGCCTATGTAGCTCATCTCAGCATTCCCAATGCTTAGAAAAGTTGGTCCTTGCTAACTAAATATTTTCCAAAGAAGGCAGTTTGACCATTGTATGGCAGTGATGTTTAATTGCATGGATGCTGGAGTCGGGTGGTCACATTTCAATCCCGGCACCACCACTTCCCTGCAGCATAGGTTAAGTTACTCACTAACTGTAATCCTCAGTTTCTTCATCTGTGCAATGGGGACAATAATACCTTTTTCCTATGGTTATTGAGGGGAATAGATGAGGAAAAGCCTGTAGAGTATTTTGTATAGTGCCTGACATGTGGTGGGTAGATGGTCAAGAAATAATCGCAACTGGTCCCTCCCTTCACAAAGTTTATAGGTGGGTGAGTCATCCCGTAGCCGCCATATGCCCTCTAAAAATTCCAGATTGGAGACAGGGGCCCAGAAAGGCTGGTTTTTTAAAGTCCAGAATCTGCAGCTCAGGTTTTCTTTGTCCCCTGTTGTCGCCAGAGAACATGTTGCTGTAGGTTTCCTTCTGCCTCTCCAAAACATAAATTATTAAAGCCATAAAATATTGATGAACTGTTTTATTAAACAGAGGGACTTTAATGTATTGATTATGAATAGAGAAAGCCTTAATGAGTTTCAGGAGGAGACATAATTGGGAAATGATGGTGAGCTGATTTCCTCGTGAACCAGGAGCAGTTACCAGAATAAGTTCCCCTGGTCACTGTCGTCTGGTGTTTTTGCCACCTCACTCTTGAAAACCCACACTTCCATAGACATTAAGTGCTACCCAAAGAAAAAGAGAAGAGGGAACCGCCTTTGTTAAAAAGCAACAAAGTATTTCGGCTGGAAACTGACTTGTGCTTGGGCCGCCCCCACAGACTCTGGAAAACTGAAGTTAACGTTCCAGCTGTTTTCGTTCTTAGTTGATTCACCCAACAAGTTTCTCTCGTTGAAATTAAGGAGAGGCCTCTGCCCCTTTCATTTTAGGAGGAAGGATCTTAGGGCCAGGAGTGAACTTGCTGTGAGCCAGGGCATTGCTCCCATTTTACAGACGAGGAAACCGACGCCCCAGAAGTACAGCTGACCTGAACAACGTGTGGGTTGGGAGCGGGGCTGGGGGTGCCAGAACCACCCACTGAAGTCAAAAATCCAGGTATAACTTTTGACTCTACAGTCGGCCCTGGGCGTTGGCGGTTCCAACCAACCGCGAATTGAAAACACTATTTTCGATTCCTGGCTGGGAATCTGCCAGTGGGAATACAAAAATGCCGTTTCCATTTCGGGTTGAATCTGCGGACCTGGAAACCTGTGGACGGGAAGCCCGCCATCGCAAAGCAGCTGATTGGAAGGGCGGACTATATTTATTGAAAAAAAATCGGCGTAGACTTACCTGGGCCTGCGCAGTTGAAACCTGTGTTGTTCAAGGGTCAGCTGTATCCTGTCCAAGATCTCAGAGGTCACTGGGATGGAGACTTGGCCTGGCGCCCTGTCCCCTGATTCCCGTGCTGGAGGAGGGCTTTGGGGTCCTGTTCAAATGTGGAGCTGGCTCTTGGGATAAATTGTGACACCTCCCGGAAGGGGATTTGAAACTCTATGGAGTGATGCCCGCGCTCCGTTAGACATCCACGCTGGCCTGCTGCACTTCAAAATCTCCAGGCAAGTCTCAGGCTGGCAACTTGAGCCCCAGCCTCACCTCAGTGACTGTGGGGAACGTGGGCCTCTTGTAGATAATCTGCAATGGGCATGGGGGTGCCTGTTTCTTTTCAAGTTAGTGTTTTCGTTTTCTTCAGAGAAGTTCCAGAAGTGGAATTGCTGGGTCATACGGTAATTGTCGTTTTAATTTTTTGAGGAACTTCCATATTGATTTCCACAGTGGCTGCACCAGTTTGTTTACATTCCTAACAATACTGCACAAGGGTTCCCCTTTCTCCACATCCTCACCATCACTTCTTTTTTTAATCTTAAAAAAAAAATCTTCACCAGAGGATATGTTTATTGATTTTAGAGAGAGGGAGAGAGAGAGACAGAGGAGAGGAGGAGAGGGAGAGGGAGAGGAGAGAAACATGGATGGGTTGCCTCTGTAGTGCCCAAATTGGGGATTGGACCCTCAACCTATGTTTGTGCCCAGACCAGGATGGAACCTGCAGCCCTTTGGTGTGTGGGACGATGCTCCAGGTAACTGGGGAACCCGGCCTGGGCTGTCTTTGTGATAATAGTCCCTCTAACAGGTGTGCTATAATATCTCATTGTGGTTTTCATTTTGCATTTCTGTGAGGATTAGTGATGTTGAGCATCTTTTCATGTATCTGTTGGCTTTCTCTCTGTCATCTTTGGAAAAATGTTTATTTACATCCTCAGCCCACTTTTAAATCAGATTATTTGTTTTTGCTGAGTGGTATGAGTTCTTTTTGTGTTTTGGATATTAACCCCTTATCAGATATGTGATGTGAACATATTTTCTCCCATTCATTAGGTTATCATTTCATTGCGTTGATGGTTTCCTTTGTGGTACAGAAGACTTCTAGTTTTATAAAGTCTCATTTTAATCCTTTTGGAGTGATTTATTTATTTTTGCATGTTGTAAGTTAGTAGTCCAGTTTCATTTGTTTGCATGTGGCTGTCCAGTTCTTCCAGCACTGTTTATTGAAGAGATTGTCTTTCCCCATCATATATTCTTGGATTATTTTCTCGTATGATATATATGTGGATTTACTTCTGGGTTCTCTATTATGCTTCACTGATCTGTGTTTGTTTTTTGCCAGTACCATATGGTTTTGACTTCTGTAGTTTTGCAATATAGTTTGAAACTAGGGCATGTGATGACTGCTGCTTTGTTCTTCTTTCTTAGGTTTGTGTTGGCTATGTGAGGCCTTTGTGGTTCCGTACAGCTTTTAAGGAATGTACTTCCTGATGTTATCGGGTGGAATGTTCTAGAAATACCAGTTAGATCCAATTTGTTGAAGTTATTATTTGGCTCTTTGCTATCCGTGCTGATTTCTTGGGTGTTCATTCTGGCTGTCACTGAAAGAGGAGTTGTAGCTCTCAGTTTTGTCGGTTTTGCTTTCTGTGTTTTGGGACTTGTTAGTTTTCATGCACATTTGGATTGTGATGTTTTCTTGTCCATGGACCCTTTGCCGTTATGTACCGTCTCTTTTTACTCCTGGTGATTTTCTTTGCCCCGCAGTCTGTTTATTATGGCCATTCCAGATTTCTTTCTGTTTTTCTTTTTTGTTGTTGTTGCTAAAGACTCAAAACAACAGAATTTATTATCTCATAGTTTTTGTAGGTCGGAGATACCACCGTGGTCTAACTGGGTTCTCTGTTCAGGTTGTAACAGGCAGAAATGAAGGTGCTGGCTGGTCTGTGTTATCAGCTTGAA
>VMDR010003938.1:0-65706 GCA_007922815.1 Macrotus californicus | reverse complement strand
AGTGAGAGCCGTGCTTCCCATTTGGTAAACTCTTTAAAAAGAGGGTTACTAGTGTTTGTTTGCTAAATTGATAACCAAAAGAAAAAGTATCTCATGTTTAATTTTGATTTCTTTGATTATTTATTTTTTCCAAATGTTTACTGGTATTTTTATTTCATCCACTACAAATGATCTATTCATGCTTTTCTGCTAACTTTCAAGGCGAAAATGTAAACTTGTTTTACCAACAACTATGAAGGCTGTTTGAATAGATTCATCCTAACCTGAAAAAAAGTGAAATAACAAAGATAAGATTTTTGCTTATCATTGTTTGTACCTACAGAAGGAATAGTGGAGCTAATAATAATAGGGCTTTATTCTTTCACCCCTCACAACCTCAGAATATGCATTACTTTCCCAAGACACGCATGTGCCTATAAATAAAGCAAAGCTTCTGCCCACATGGCATTCAATTGTTAAAGGATTACAACCAGATAGACACACACACATGTTTTATATACACATATAATATATGCTTTATACATACATATGTTTCATATTTTAAAATAATAATATGCATGAAGAATATTGGGGGAAGGCTAGAAGAAAATAAACTTAATTTATTAGTGATCGCATTCAGGAGGTGAGGTTGTGATTTCTTTTAAGAGAAAATGTTGTACTAATTTTATAATGCAAAACTCAACTTACTTTTTTAAAAACACAAAGTTCTGCCCATTAGGAAGGAGGTTTAATTGAAATTATGATAGCTGCTCAGGGGGTTTATAAAGCTCCACTGTGGTAACTTATAAGGTAAATTGCTCACAGTGATACTGATTCAGTGAGGTTTTTCTCTTAATAGAAAACACTTCTGGTCAATATAACGTTATTTGTCTAGCGTGGAAAGTACAACGTGCTCTTAGGAGAAGCAGAGAGATCATTTCACCATGAGAAACATCTTATTTGGAGATAGCTCCCCATCTCTAAGTTAGAATTTAAAATTGGTTAATAGTGTTATTGGTATTAGTTACACAGTATTCTTGGCAGTGATAATCAGTGTTTGCTGTGTAACTGCTGAGCCAGGTGTTGAATGTACTAGCTACTCCATGATAATTATCACATCTAATTATCGTGTGAAAGCATTAAACTTTAGAGAATTTAAATGTCACACAGTGTACCCAGACCATCTTCATCGAAGTATCACTTAACTTATCCCCCTATTCTGGTCACACTTCTGCTCAAGGGATGTCTTCTCTCTTAGAAATCCCTGCTGTACGTATTCCTCTCCCTAGAAACAGCCCTCCAGTATACTCACCCTTAGGAGAAACCTGAAGACACACCTTCATTTTTTCTCAGGGACCCTCCAGAGAATTGTCACAGTTAGCCAACATAGTCATCCCAATCAACTACGGTTTGTGGGCCTCTAATGTCTTAAAGTTCTAGAAAATGCAGCCGCTCCCAGGAGACTCTGATTTCCTTTTCTCAATAAGCATGATGGTTTCATCAGACCAATATCTAAATAATCCCTTGTCGAAGAGATACAGGCAGCTCTCTGAATCCACAATTTTAAGATGCAAGGTTAGGCAGCCTGGCAAGTGCACTGGGGCTCACCCTAAAGGATGGTTTGGTTTCCATAGCAACATTCATTCCCTTCCATGGAAAATTCTGTCATCTCTCCTGCCCACTCAGACCTTCCAGAATGAATTATTTTCATAACTATAGGTGCTTGTTCTTTATCTTCCAAAGAGAAAAGACATACTCATCAAAAAAAAAAAACCCAACAACAACAAGCAAAGACACCTGACTGCAGCTAGAATGCTGCATTGCATCAGCTGGCCTTCCTTTCTTTTAAAATTCCATAGCCTTTCTCCATTTTGTGCTGTTCTCTAGCCTTATCCATTATTTTTGGGAAACAGGTTTTCTCTGACAGAAAACAAACAGATGGCAACTCTCTCTTCCTAAAACTGTCTATGATGGGGCTGTAAAATGAAGTTTTCAACAAGGCTGTCTGAAAGCCTGGGCTTCGGCTGGGTGTGGCTAACCTGTGGGTTATGGTTGGAGGGGCAAGAATAAGGACTCCTGTCCACATACAGCTCCCCACATAGAATTCACAGTCTCTGAAGTTTTGCCATTAGAGATTAGTTTCCTTAGGTTAGGCATCACTCTCCCAGGCAGCATCCCTTCAACTGCATAGACTGCTGTGAAGAGTAATTATTAGGTTACTAATGCTGAAAGAACTTAAAGAGAGGAGGTGGCACAGAAGGAAAGGTATAAAGGGGGCTCTGAAGACCACCTTTGTCTGCTTCGCAATGATATTTCCAAGAGGGGCAATGCAGGTCCTTGCCTGGGTTCTGTGCTTCTTCCTGGGCCAGGGTACCTTGTCTGACGATGCATTGAAGGCTGTATGAACTAGGGGAGTTGTGACCAGAAAAAGGGGACAGCAAAAACATTTGTTGTTTATCAACTGTCACTGCAAGGATTGCTTAGAAGGTGATGCCAAGTCAGCTCCACTGAGATGACCTTGAATATCAGAGTACGGCACAGATGGGACGCATAGACATGTGACAACCTGGAGCAATTTCTCCAAATCTTCCCCTCCAGCTGGATGCTAAGCATTTTAAGTACCGGAGTTCACGTCTGCCTACAATTTCTTTGGTAGACCCTGCAGGGCTGTGCAAATCATTTTATTTTATTGCATGTGTACGACCTGTGAGAGGACACAAAAGGCCCCTTATTATGGGTAGATAGGCTCATAAATTGACACACGGGAACCGTTCTTGCAGACCTATTTTTCCTAGGTGATAAATATTCCTCCTGGTTGGAGAGATTGAAGACACTTTCCCTTGTAATATAGCTTGCCTATTAAACTCTGATCACCTGTGATTTAGTTAGTGCCTGATTTCTCCAACAAAGCGCTGTGGTTCTCAGGTACAGCATGAGAGTTTATGAAACTGGCCTGAACTTTTCTTTTGTTCCTAGCCTATCTTCAGATCACTTTTTGATTTTATTAGTTCTTAATTTTAAATCACTAAGCATGCCAAGTTTTCTAATTCTTTTCTTTTTCTTTCCTTTCTCCTGTTGGAATAAAATATTTTTTTCAATTAACTGTGAGATAACAAATCCTATCATTTCTTATTGTCTTTTATAAATATAAGATAGTGGAGGCAATAAAAGCATCAGAGAATCTATTTGGCAGAATCAATTTTCTTGCAGGGTCCCATTATTATTATTATCATCTATCCCGAGGATGATGATGATAATGATGTACTCTGAGATTCCAGTGAGCAAATGGAACTGTAGAAAGAAAACAACATTGAAATTTTTTTTAAAAAGGATGGAATATATAGGGCATATCATTGTACATACAAAGTCCACCATATAGACTGTCTAAAACAAAACAACAATGGGAAATGATAAAGGTTGTCAAAAACACAAATTACTTTATAAAAAAATAATTATTTTTAGAGAGGAAGGGAGAGAGTAAGAGAGAGAGAGAAACATCATGGGATAAACACTGATCAGTTGCCTCTCATACAAGCTGGGACCAGAGGAACCCTCAACCTAGGCATGTGCCCTGACCCGGAATCCAACAGGGAGGGGACCTATCACTTTGCAGGACGATGTTCAACCAACTGAGCCATGCCAGTTAGGGCACAAATTACTTTTATAAATAAAAACAAATATAAAATATTTAATAAAATAATATATTAAAATATGGAAATAATCGATTCATTTTTAAGTTAGAAGAAAATATTAACTTTAGTTTTCCAGGCTGCACATAAGCTAAATATAAATGCCAACTTCCAGGAGCTAGGAAAGCAGGTCGGTTACAGAGAAAAGTCTGCATTCACGTAGAACTTGAATTCAGAGCCAACCACTCATTAGCGATCTTCTTTGGGTAGAACTTGAACCCGCGGTTGGAGCTCATATACATTTTCACATTTCAGTGGGTCTAGAAGTGCCAAGCTAAAGGCCATTAAAAGGCAAAGTGTAGCTGACAAAAACGATAAGCAGGGGCTCGGTGACTAAAGCCTCAAAAACCTTGCTACAAAGTCCGGCGCAAACGGCCAGCTGTGATGAGATTCTTAAGAGAAGTCCTGGAGAAAGTCGCTGGCGGACACGTGCGACCCAGAAGTACAGTCTAAGGACCCTTCACCACTCAGACACCCTCAAGTTCAAAATGGCGCCCGCGCCCCGCCCTTCCACTGTAGCCGACGAGCTCGCGCGCGCCCTGCGGGGTGAAGACTCCGGGGGCGCCGGGGACGCGGCCGGGCGCGTGCGCGGTCTCACGGTGGCTGCGCGCCTGCGTGAGGGCGGGAGACAGACGGGCGCGCGCGCGGCGGGGGCGGGCTTTGCTAAGCGTCGTGGAGGATCCTAGGAGCTGGACGTGTCCGCGAAGATGGCGGGCCGGGTGAGTGCCGGCCCCGGGACCGCGGCTCAAGGCGGGGGTCGCTGGACTTGCCGGCACTCCGATGTCCGGACGGCCCAGGGGAGGGGAAGTGGGTCTGAGCAAATGGGGCGTTGGAGGGGGCAGCAGGCCAGAGCAGGGCTGGAGAGCGAGAAGGGGAAGAAGCGGTGGCAGGGAAATAGCACTCCTCAGACTCCATCCCCCTAAGAAAGCTCGAGGGGAGGTGGACCCCTGGCTGCCAGGGTTTCCTGCGTCTCCCTTAATTCCCCTTTTCCATACCTTGGGGCTGTACCCCTCGCCCCTCAAGCAGCCGCAGGGTTGTGGCCGTGCCATCCCCGTCTGATGGATTCTGGGGGGTTTTCCGCACCCCCTTGCGAGGGCTTATTCGGTGCAGCCTCTGGAGGAACTGCGGAGGATCCGTCTGCTGCATTGGGACGAGGGCTGTGGGAAGGGTCATGAGGACCCCATTCCTGGTTCTTCATAATGCAAGGTCTTGGGAAAGGAGGGAGGAGTGCAAATGACTCAGTGTTAAGCCCCGGCTGTCTGGGGGACCTGTCACTGCCGGATCATGCAGGAACGTCTTCAGCTTGGACTGGGGGCTTGGGGTACCGCGTTTTGCTTTTAAGACCGATAGTCGCGTCGAATGCAGCAGAATGTGTTGTAGCGTCAGGGTTTTAAATTTTACTTCCTCCTCTGACCTCTGAGCTCGCAGTGTAGTGTGGGTTCGGCGAGGGGAGATGGGGCTGGTTGTGTGCTGTACTGCAGAGTGCGTTGAGCTGTTAGCTCTCCGAGGGATGGATCCTGCCCAGAGATTACACTGATCATAAACCTGGGGACATTAACTGCGTCATTGGGGGATAAAGATGTGCTTGACGGATTATTTATGCTACAATATTTGAATAAGTTTGCGTAGACTTATGCATGCATGCAAACGTCCTATCTTAAAGAAATTGTCATGGGATTCCAGAAATTGTCATGGGATTGTCATGACCGTAAAGGTCATTTAATTCACTCTTTCCCTTCCTTTTCCCCATAGCTTCTCCTTTTTATCTGTGGCTACTCTGCCCACCTATGTTTCAGATTCTGCCTTTCCCCCTTCAGGAACCCCCTTTTAACAGACTCAAGCTACTCCCATCTCAAAACAAACCCTCCCTCCACCTCCACACCTGTCACCTTTTCTCTTTCCACCTGACAGCCAGAAATCGTGAGAAGACTTGTCAACATTTATTGTCTCCCATTTTTCATCACCTGCTTACCCCTCAACCCACTGCAGTCAGATTTCTGGCTGTGTCATTCCACTGAAATGTGTCCCTAAACTTAGTTGACCTTTTTCATGCCTTGCCTTGCTTCATGTCTCAAAAGTGTGTGGCGTTATTGATTGACCATTGCCTCCTTCATGGAAAACGCTCTTCTCGTGGCTTCTGTTTTCACTCATACCTTTCCTGTGCAGACTCACCCTCCGCTGCCCTGTTTATTCAGAGCATAGGTTCCTCAAGGCTCTCTTCTCACTCTCTGTTTTCCCCTTGGACAGTTTCTTCTAAGCCGACAGCTTCAAATTCTATCGATGTGTCAGTGATTTTCAATATTTTACTCCCAGTCCAGACCTGTCTAAGTTCCTGATCAATATGTCAAACTAGCTATTCAAAACAAGGCACCTCGAATTTAACTTGTTGAAATGCAAACCCACCATCTTAGCCCACCTAATCAGTACTTTTCCTGTGTTTCCTATTTCAGGGAGTGGCGCTACCATGCATGTGTTTATATAGGCTAAAAACCTGGGGTGGAGGTATGGGTGTCATCCTTTATACCTCTTCTCTTTCGCCACATCCTTCAGATTGACTGAGTTCTCTCTGCCCTCCCCGCCCCCCCCAAAATGTATTAGGGCCAAAGAATGTGGCTTGGGGCATTGCTGCTTTAAATTATACCCAAGTCACCCACTGGACTGGTCACATGGGTTCTGTCATTTTAACATCCTAAAAGCCTCTTCAAATGTCCACCTCTCTAACATCTTCAGCTTTCACCTCCTTTTCCCAAACGACGATCGTTTCTGGTCTGAACTGTTGCAGCAAGCTCCGAAGTGGCGTCCTCCCGTCATTCTCCACATTGATTGTTTCCTCTCCTGCCCATTAAACCCCGCCCGGGATGGCATCTCATTACTTTTGGGAAGAGACCAAATGTGTGACTAGGCCTGTAAGGTCTTTTGTGGTTCTGCTCCTGCTTTTCTCCACTACCCTCCTCACTCTGTATGCTCAGGTTATGTAAGCCTTTCAATCCTTTGAGCCTCAGTGGTTTCTCTCATCACAAGTCTTTGCAGGTGCTGTTCCCTTTCTTCCTCATGCTGTGCTCCCAGCCGTTTCCCTCCCACTCAGATCGCTCAGCCACTCAGAGGAAGCCGGTTCCAACCCTATACTTCAGGTCATGATCCTTTGCTGTATGCTCTTGAGGAGCTGTATTCCTTTCCTTGGAGATTTATCTGTTTGTTAAATTTATCAGTGTGATTGTTTGCCTCTCCCATTAGACTTTACCTTCCATTAGACCACGTTGGGTATTTACTCACTGTCGTCATCTGTGCTTTGCACATGGTCTGGGACCTAGGTGCTCAATACATTTTTAAAAAATATGAACCTAATTTCTCTTTGAATATACTAGTGATAGAGGGTGCATCATCAAAAAGCTAGCCCATTTTACTGACATGTTAAAAATATCTTTATATGGAGTTCCGTGTAAATTATATACATAGATATTATTTCTGCTGTTTGGAGCTACATAGAACTAAACAATTTCTTTTTCTTATGGTAGCTCCTCAGATATTTGAAGACAGTTTACATGTTTCCTCAGATTTTCTCTTTTGCAAGTTTAACATCCTATATTCCAAGCCCTTCATCTTTTAGGTTACCTTCCTTTGGAAATGCTCTGTTGTGTCACTGTTCTTCTCAAATGTGCTGCATGGAACATATGATCAGTGAAGAATGTACTTGAACTATGTATATTCTCTTGAGCTGCACAGTACTATTATTAATACAGGGTAAAATTGTATTTGCTTTTTTTCTCTCCAGTAAATGACAACTTTTGGCCCATACTGAGCTTATAGCCCATTAAAACTCTAATATTTTTTTGCCTGGCTGGTGTAGCTCAGTGGATTGAGCGCAGGCCTGAGAACCAAAGTGTCACTGGTTCGATTCCCAGTCAGGGCACATGCCTGGGTTGCAGGCCAGGTCCCCCGTAGGGGATGCATGAGAGGCAACCACACATTGATGTTTCTCCTCTTTCTCTTTCTCCCTCCCTTCCCTTCTCTCTAAAAATAAATAAATAAAATCTTAAAAAAAAAAAAACACCTCTAATATTTTTTAAAAAACATCACCCACCCACCCCTATTCTAGGTATTGTACAGTTGTAAGGTTGAACCAAAATGTAAGGCCTTACATTTATCCCCTTTACAATTCATTGTTTTAGGTCAGGGCATATCTGCTACTTGTTGAAGGTCTTGAGTTTTAATTCTTTCATGTTATGAAACATAGTAGCTCTCTCTTCCAGTTTAATAGTGATTCCCATGTCTGCATTCAAGTCCTTGATAAAAGGTGCTTAAAATAGCCCTTGACCATGCTGTTAGAGACCCTCTTCTAGGTTGACACACATCAGTGCACTTTTGGTAATTTACTTTACCTAGAACTTTTTGGAGATTGCTGTCAAAGTTTAATTTTCAAAAACTACCATCTTTTGGAAAATCTGAACACCTTTGGTCCATCTCTGATTGTCTTATTTCTTCTGATAGCTGTAATTTTCTAGTAACTACCTGTCAATGTTTAGCAAATAGAGTTAGCCTTGTAACTCTTAAAATGGGTTCCGTATTTCTTTTTTGTGGGAGAAAAAGATATTATTGCTTTTCCTTAGTTTAGTGAATTTGGGCATTCTGACATCATCTTGTAAATGGCATTTATATTCACTGTGTAATCAAACTTCCGTGTGTGCCATGCGTCACTGTAATACCGTGTCACTGGTTTTTGCTGTTGAAAGCATTACTTACCTGTAGTGTATCTCGTCCTATGCTTTTTCTGGCCAAAAAAGAAAGCCTCATATTTAGTTCATCTGGGAAATGGGCTGCGGAATAAAATGTGTGATGTTATTCAGTATACAGCATTGAGGGCATCAAAACTTGTTTACTCCCTAAAATACCTTGAAGTCCCTAATCTGAGAAAAGAACCTAAAAGAAAGTGATTCTTGTCATTATTGTTCTAGTATATTTATTATATGAGAAAAATGTGGAATGACAAGTCGGATACATTTTATAATAAAATGATCAGTTGACTTAAACTTATCTGGTTACCTTTAGCCTTTCAAAAACATTCAATTAAGTAATAAATTTTCTCAGCTATTTAAATTTTTTGGTACAAATAAAGCAGATTCTAGAGGCATAATTGTTACTACTTACATTGAATGTGGACACTTTAAAGTGGACTCCACTTTCGGATAGTGATTACTGCCCCAGGCCTCCACACCGTCTTTTAGAATTCTCATGCTACCCTGCTCTGGAATCAAGGAATCAGAAGTAAAGAAAGATTCTGAAGTGCAGCCTTAATAGCTTAGGAGAGCTGACTTCTGATAGGGGCAAGGCTCCTTAGGAAAGCTGCTCAGTGTGGTGTTGCTTTCTAGGCCTCTTGTATTACCACCACCACCACCCACTACGGAGAAAAAAAAAGAAAAGAAAAGAAAGGCTTTTCCCATTGCCTGAACTTCTTTGTAATCTGTCTTTTAAAATTGCCAGAAATCTCGTTTACCGGGGGTCCAGCAGTTCCTTTCTAAAAACATACGTACATTAATGCAAATAAACCAGTGGATCACTTTCTGCCTATACCTAGTTGAGGTGATTTGTTGTGAAGAAATAGAATATGATGATGTTAAATAGGCATCTAAGGGAGAGAACTCTCTCAGGAGTTGAAAGGAATGTAGAAGATGCTAGAGGTAAAACTTACCTAATCCAGCATTTTGATTAGACGGGTTAGTATATTAGTATAGTTAGTATTTTGAAGAAACTTTTACAGCTTAGTCCCAGAAACCTACACACTCACACTTTATGGGTGAATGATATCTTTACCAAACAACCAACCTTCAAGTGAAGTTTTGGAGCACAAGTTATAAGTTGGAGATAGCTCATGTACAGTACCACAAGTCAAAACAAATAATATAAAATTTTCATAGTCCCATTCTCTAAATCAGTGTTTTCTATCCAAAGCATATCAACTTTCTGCTGTCTTATATGTGGTAGTTACTGCTTTTATACAGGATCTGGCACAAATAACGCCCTTTGTTTATGTGCTGGTAATCTATACCAAATCTTTTATTACAAAATCATAAGCATGTCATTCTGGAACATAACAGTATCACACTCCAGCACACCATATGATGTTTTAGGTGACATGTACAAATTGCTGTCCATCTCGTGCGAGACATTCATGTACCCTGCCAACCACACTCAGTGGCGTTACTTCTGCCGGACTCTGTATATTACTTTAGTGGAGATTTTAAAAAGTATCTTCATGCCTTGGCTGGTGTAGCTCAGTGGATTGAGCACGGGCCTGTGAACCAAAGGGTCGCCAGTTCGATTCCCAGTCAGGGCATATGCCTGGGTTGCAGGGCAGGTGCCCAGTAGGTGATGCATGAGAGGTAACCACACATTGATATATCTCTCCCTCTCTTTCTCCCTGCCTTCCCTTCTCTCTAAAAATAAATCAATAAAATCTGTAAAAAAGAGTGTCATCAAGAGCTGTACATTTTAGAAAAAAAAAATTGAACTATTATTATTAAATAGCTGCTTCTTTCTGAAACCCAGAGGAATTTGTGCTTAAGATGGATGTGTTCTTTTTTTTTTTCAAATATGTAAATCAAGGTGCAGAGGTACAAGGTGAAAATATATTTATTGTTCTATTGTTGAGAATTCCTGACCTGGCAGAACAGTAACCCTTGCAAACATCTGTGTTGACAGTGCCCTAGACACTTGCAATAACGCTGTTCCGAAGGGTCCGCACTCAGGCATGGTATTCTAGGCAGTAATCTTTTAGCAGGATCCTGTTTCCTGCTCTAGTATTAATGTCCTGGGATGGGCTCTGAGGCCTAACTCACACTGCCTTCAATTTTCTAGTGATTTAATCTCCAGTGTTTAACTTACTTTTTTATGATGAAAACTGAGTATTCCTCATGTGACTTTAACTATTTCTATAAGCTCTGTGCATTTTTAAAGAAATATACTTTATATACACTTTAAGAGATTTCAAGCGTGCTGAGACGTACGGAAAATGACATAATGTGTATACCCATGTGCTCACTATCCAGATTTAAGTGTTAACATACTTTGATATTTGCTTTAGGTTTTTAAGATTTTAGAAATAAAACATGACTGTTCCAATTGAATCCCCTGTGTGTGTCTTTTTTTTTCTTTCTTTCTTTTAGAACCTGTTATTTTCTGGATTTAATTTGATTCTTTCATCAAATAAATAATATGAAATTTACTTTAATTTCATATCAATTGGCTGGGAAGAAATCTGAAGTGTTTACTATGTCTGATTCCTTCTTCCCTCCCTTCCTTCCTATAGACCCTGTGTATCCCTTCTTTATTCCACTCACCTTTCCCAGAAATAGCTCCTATCCTAAAGTCTGTGTAGATCTACCCTCTATATCTACATATGTGTGTGCCCATAAAAATATATACTGTGTGCATGTAAATGTATATAATGGTGTTATACTCTATATTTCCTTCTGCAACCTGCATCTTTTCATTTAAAAGGACACTGGAGATTTAGTCATGTTGGTATAGAGAGTGCCAGTTAATTGTGTTTAACTACTGTGTTGTGTTCTAGTCTGTGAATATGCCACAGTTATCTGTTTTCTCATCAGAGGAAAATTCAGGTGGTTTCGAAGTTTATTTCTCTAGAGCGCCTGTTCTTGCACATATCTCTTAACATCTACATGTAAGAGTGTCTCTGGGATATATGCCTAGAGACATGTACACATGCATTCTTCCCAGCAGTATAAGAGTACCTGTTACTTATGTCCTCCCAGGCTTAATATTATAGACATTTTATTTTTTAAAGATTTTATTTGTTATTTCTTTTTAGAGAGAGGGGAAGATTGAGAGCGAGAGAGGGAGAGAAACATCAATGTGTGGTTGCCTCACACACACCCCCTACTGGGGACTGGCCTGCAACCCAGGCGTGTGCCCTGACTGGGAATCGAACCAGTGACCCTTTGGTTCACAGGCCAGTGTTCAATCCACTGAGCCACACCAGCCAGGGCAACATTTTAATTTATACAGTATGATAGGTATAAAACAATCCTGTTGTTTAAATTTGCATTTTTTTCTGTTTTTTTTTTTTTGTTGTTGTTGTTCAATAAACATTTATTGGGCATTAGTTGCCAAGAACGTATCAAGATGCTAGTGATTCTAAGAAAAATAAGACATGGTCTTACAAGTGGGTTGTGTACTTCTGGTTACTAGTGAAATTGAGCATTTTTCATATTGATCCTTGGGATTTCCTCTTCTGTGAATTACCTTTGTATACCCTTTGCCCATTTGAGCTGTTAGCATTTTTAAAAAACTGATTTGTAAAGTTTTCCCTTTTGGGGGGTGTAAGGGTTGCTTGGATTCTCAACCTTTGTTAGTTGCAAATAGCGTCTCTGAGACAGTGGGGATTATTTCATGTTTATAGTTTTAGATTTAAATTTTATTATAGTTTCAGTTACCTATTTTTTCCCTCTGATTAGTATGTTTTTAAAGAACTTATTTCTCACGTTGAAGTCAGAAAGGTTTTTTAATAAAAGGTTTAAAAGTTTGCTTTTCACATTTTGGTGTTTAATCCATCTGGAATTTATTTTTGTGTTTGGTGTGAGTTAGGAGCTAATTTTATCTTTTCTGTATATAGAATCGTTGGTGCCAATATCACTTATTGAGTCTGTCCTTTCCCCACCGATTTGTATGCTAGCTCTGTTTCTTACCCAGTCTGTGTGCGCGCTGTTCTGTTTTGTTCTTCTGTTTGTCTGGATGCGCCCCAGACCGCCGTTTTAATTACCACAGCTCTACAAACTATGTTTCAATGACAGTATACATTCAGTGTTATTTTGTATTAGCTTCAGGTGCACAGAGTAGTGGTTGGACAATCACGTACTTTACAGTACTTTACAAAGCGTTGCCCCTGATATCTCCCATACCCACCTGGCACCATACATAGTTGTTACGGAGTTCTTGTCTGTGTTTCCTGTGCTGTACAAGTACCATAGATTTAAAATTGTTCTTGCTGTCTGGTAGGGTGAGCTCCCTCCTTCTTTTTTTTCATTTGGCATTTCTTGGCCCTTTTTCATATGAATTTTAGGAATGGCTTACTCCTTCCTCTTTTAACAAGTTTTCTTTGTTTTTAAATTTAATTTACCTTTATCTATTGTTACTGATTTTGACCTACTTGTTTTTACATTAAGCCAAAAAGTGCTAATAATTTATCACGGCTTTGTGCGCTATAGATTTGAAACCAAATGAATTTGCATCAGCTGTTTATGAGTAATGCAGGGTATTTTGGTCCTTTGCTAAATTCAGATTGAAGTGCTAAAGTTCTAATGTATTTTGCATTAACCATATAGATCTTTGGTAGTGGATCAAATGGGGAAATTATTAATTTAAGATAAGAAATAACCTGTCATTTTTTAAATTCAACATTTACTTATTTTTAAAATCACTAAATAATAAAGAGTAGAGTTTCACTGGTGGATTTTTTTTTTAATTGTAAGGTGTTTTTAATGTGATGTGTATATGAACAAACATTTTCTTGGTTTGACATGCAATGAAAATAATAATTATCACTAATTCTAAGTCTTCCAAAGAAAATCTGTGTTAGGGATTTAGAATTTGTAGTTATCCTAGTTACTTTTCTCCTAGAGAATATTAACGGAATTTTGTGAGAAGAGAGCAGACTTAGCTCCCATTGTTTGGAACAGAACCTGGCATGGGTGTATTAAATTTTTGAATTCATGGATGAACATGTATTTCTGAACACCTTAATAAATAATCATTTGGACAGTGTCTGTAGTTTGAATTTTAATGTTATGTTCGCTGCCAAGATACTGAATACTCCACTGTCGTTTACTCTGTCGCGTAAATCATTGAGAGGATGGCACAGATAAAGCTTGAAGCAGCCACTGGATCCAGTGCAGCCTTTTCTTCACCTGCAGGCCGAGTCCGATAACTGTGTTTTGTATCTATAGCCTTCTAATCAATTTACTGCTTACCAAGCATCAAAATAAACTTAACTGTATGTACCAAGTTAAATGATGAAATGGATCCAAGAGCGTTACTGAAGCCTCTTTTCCACATATTTTCTCTCTATTGTAGAAGGAGATGAACCTGTAAGTACTTCCGTTTTTATGAAGTTTATTTCTCCTTACTTAGTACCATGATTTCTCCAAGTGGAGTCTGAAGACCAGCCAGTAAGATTCACCTGAGAATTTGTTCAAAATGCAAGTTCTCAGGCCCCGCCCCAGCTGATTAAATTAGAAGCTCTGCAGGGCAGGGGCCCTGCAGTCCCTTTTCAGAGTTCCCCGGGTGATTCTAATGCATGCTGAATTCAGGAACCATTGACATAGTGCGGTATTTTGAGCTCTCCCATTTAGTTCCTTATAAATTGTTGAAGATATTTTTTTCCAGATTTCTTTCTGAATGTATACTCCAACTTGTTATTTCTAGATTTCCGGTTATTGTCTTTTCTTCCCTTTAATACCTTCTATATCCAATATTCAAACATTTAAGAAAGCATAGTTATTTCTTGCAGTATAGCAGGTTTGGTACCCTTCCTGGCCTACCCATAGGAACAATTTAAAATGGTAACTATAGTTAATAATATATTGTATACTTGGAATTTGCTAATAGAGTAGATCTTAACAGTTCTCATCTCACACACATACACACACACAGAATGGTAACTCTGTAACTTGATTGTGGTAATCATTATACAAGGTACACTTATATCAAAACACCACACCGTATACCTTAGGCAAAACTCCCTAAAGCTGACCATGTGCCATGTGTGGTTATGCCTCAGCAATTCTACTGGAGGCTGGGTCGGGTGAGGGGGGAATATATTCAATAGAAATACATACATGTATCATTCAAAAGACGTGCACACACATGTTAATGGCAACAGTATTCATAATTAAAAACTAGAAGCAACTTAAGTGGGTAAATAATGGTGATACACTCCTGTAATTATATACTATAGGAGCAATGAAAATAAAAGAACTGTTGCCACATGCAACAGCACTGATGAGTCTCAGTCATCATATTGAGGGGTGGAAGTCAGGCACAAAATAACACATGATGTGTGGTTCACTTGCATATAGTTTTCAAAAACAGGCAAAATGAATCTATGGTTTCTCTCTGCTGATAGAAACGAGATAGTGCCTATCTGTGGTTGGAGGGTGAAGGTCTAGTGAGGGGGGGCACTGTGGAATGGTGGTAACGTTTTTCTTGTATTGGGTGTTGGTTACCTGGGGTGTGTTCACTTCGTACAAATTCATTGAGCCAAACACAATGTATGTACTTTTCTGAATGTATGTTTTTCTCCAAAAAAAGTTGACTTAAAGAAATGGTAATGTTCTTTTTCTTAAACTGGGTGGTAGATACATGGTGTTTGTTTCATGGTGTTTTATATCTTACACACCTTTAACAAATATTTTATTCTTATTTAGCATTCAAAAATGATAAAAAGTAGCCACTGCTTCATTGTTATATATACCCATAGTGTCCCAGGCACTGTACTTGGAGCATATGCATGGAGCACAGTGCGTGGGACATTACAGGTATATATTAAATATTCATTACACTGAGTAGAAGTGGGCTAGTGATTCCTTTTTGCCTTCTAGCAACCAATTTTGACTCAGTTATTGGCAAATAATTTCTAGATAATAAAATTACAAATAATGCCATTATATTTAGTATTATCAAGCTGAATTTGTTAAATTATTGAGAAACTTCTCAATATTATTACATGATCACTAACCATCATGAGTTATTAGTATATTGTTTTTCATTGTGACTCAGATGAACATAAGCAATTTAGATAAGTATAGGGCAGGCTTATAGATGTAAGCCAATAGATTTTGTAGCTTTGAAGCTATGAAGTTTATTTGACCTAATTTTCAGGTGTCTTACCTTTTTTTTTTTATTTGCTTCTGAACAACTAGAGTCTCAGCTAACTTTTCCATTAAATCTTGTGTCCTTTCCTCTGTACCATGCTGCCTCTCGCTTCTCGCCTGTCTTGTATCTTCACTTTCTGCTTTCCCAAATGCCTTGCATCTTGCTAAGGGAAGAGTGCTTAGGTATAAGACTGAGGGATTGGGCCTGGGGAGAGGCTCTAGACTTTGGGCCTTAGTTTTGATTCCTTCTCCAAAGATTCTTCTCTTCCTCTACATCCTTCAAAAGAACATTGGTGGCAAATTGTCATCAGGATGTTGGGAATTTTTTTAAAAAGCTTCATAAACATTGTTTTAATTTCTTTAATAACATTTGGAGTAAACTTTTCTGAGTAAGAGCACTAAGTTATTAAATAAGAATATTTTAAATTGAATGGTATTTTACAGTTTTGAAAACACCTTCACAGATCTTTTCTCATTAGATTCTCAGAGCAACCTTATCAGTTGTTCAGAAAATTAATTCGACTAACAGAAAAATCCACAGCTAACACCTTACTTCCTGTTGAACACCGAAAGCGTTTCTCCTGAAGATCAAGGACAGTGTGAAGATGTCTGCTCTCACCACTTCAGCTCAACACTCTATTGGAGGTTCTAGGTAGGGCAGGTAAGCAAGAAAAAGAAGAGAAAAAGGCATTCAGGTTGAAAAGAAATAAAATGATTTGTGGATGACATGACCTTATATATAGAAAATTCTAAAGAATTTACCAAAAAAACTATTAGAGCTAATAAATGAATCCAGCAAAGTTGTAGGATACAAGTCCCATGTACAAAAATAAGTGCATTTCTGTACACTAGCAATGAACATCTGAAAACGAAACTAAGATAACAGTTTAATTTACAATAGCATCGAAAGAATAAAATAGAAATAAATTTAACCAAAGAAGTGCAAGACTTATATACTGAAAACTATAAAGCAAGCTGAAGAAATTAAAGATCTAAATGGAAACACATGTGTGTTCATGGGTTTTAAGGCATAATATTGTCAATATAAGACTACTCCCCAACTTGATCTATAAATTCAGTGCAATGCCTATGAAAATTCCAACTGTTTTTTTCCAGAAATGGACAAGCTGATTCTAAAATTCAGATAGAACTGCAAAGCCATTTTAGCCACAGCAGTCTTGCAAAGAAGAACAAAGTTGCAGGACACACTTTCTAATTACAGAGCTTGCTACAGAGCTGGAGTAGCCAAGGTGTGGCAGTGGTGTGAGGACAGTCACGTAAACCAGTGGACTAGAACTGAAAGTTCACAAATAAACCCGTGCACTTAAACGATCAACCGATTTTCAACAAGGGTGCCTAGGTCATTCCATGGGGGAAAAATATTTCCAACAAATGATGCTGGGACTGCTGGGTATCTATATGCAAAAGAATGAATTCCGACCCCTGTCTTACACCACATCCAAAAATTAACTCAGAATGGGTCAAAGATCGAAATCTAAAAAATTCTTAGAAGGAAACATAGGTGAAAATCTGCACACCCTTGGATTAAACAGTGATTAGTTTTAGTTACACAAAATATCAGCAATCTAAGAATAAATAGGTAAATCAGACTTCATCAAAATTTAAAATTTTCATGTATCAAAGGATCACATCAAGAAAGTGAAAAGACAACCCACCGAATGAAAGAAAATATTTGCAAATCGTATGTGTCTGATAAGGTCTAGTATCCAGAATACGTAAAGAACCTTTACAACTCCACAATAAAAAGACAATCCGATTTTAAAATGGACAAAGCATTCGAATAGACATTTCTCCAAAAAAGATGGGCAGGCAACCAACAAGCACTTGAAAAGATGCTTAACATTATGGTCATTAGGGAAATGCACATCAAAACCACAGTCAGATGCAACGTGACTCCCGGTAGTGTGCTGCAGTTAAGGTCGTGTTGGTGACAATGTAGAGCAACTGGAGCCCTCATACACTGCTGTCGGGAGTGTAAGGTGGTGCAGCCATCATCGGAAACAGTTTGGCAGTTCTTCAAAATGTTAAACAGAATGACCCGACATTTCTACTCAGGTATATAAGTGAGTTGAAAATACATGTTCATACGTGTACATGGATATTCTTAGCTTCGTTATTCATAATAACCAGGGTGGGAATAACCCAGTGTCCATCAGCTGATGAATAAACATGTGATATATCCATGCAGTGGAATGTGATCCAGCCATGAAAAGGAAAGAAGTACTGTCACATGCTACAACTTTATGCCAAGTGAAAGAAACCACATAACAGATTGTATGATTCTTTTTATATGAAATGCCCAGAAGAGGCACATCCAGAGAGACAGGAAGTAGATTAGTGGTTGCCAGGGGATAAAAGGAGGCAGGAATTGGGACTGACCGCTAATAGGTCCAGGGTTTCTTTTTGGAGTGCTGGAAATGTTCTGGAATTTGTGAGGATGGTTGTGCTACATAGTGAATGTACGGAAAAGCACCAGAGTGTGCACTTTAAAATAATGAATTTTATATTATACAGGGTGGGGCAAAAGTAGGTTTACAGTTCGTATGGAAAAAGACTTGCAGGTTATGATTATTACAATAGCTTTATTAAAACTCAGTTTCACATACTCACACTGTAAACCTACTTTTGCTCCAACCTGTATTAATACATAAAATAATGTTGTCTCAGTCTGTTTGAGCTACTCTAACGGAACAGCTGAGACTAGGTTGCTTATACACAACAGAAATTTATTTTTCATGGTTCTGGAGGCTGGAAGTCCAAGGTGAGGATGCCAGCATGGTTGAGTGAGGGCCCTCCTCTGGATCACAGACTTCCTGCTGTGTCCTCTCTTGATGGAAGGGGTGAGCTAGCTCTCTAGGGCCCCTGTGACAAGGGCACAAATCCCGTTCATGAAGGTTCTGCCTTTGTGGCCTAATCACCTCCCAAAGGCCTCATCTCTTACAATGTTACCACCTTGGTCATTAGGTTTTCAATATACGAATTTTGGGAAGACACAAACCATAGCAGAACTAGATTTCAAAAAATGTGAATAAAAAGTTAACTGCTCTGGCCAGAAAGCTCAGGTGGTTAGAGCATTGTCCCCATACACCAAGGTTGCAGGTTCGATCCCCAGTCAAGGCGCACACAAGAATCAAGCAATGAATGCATGAGTACATGGAACAATAAATCAATGTTTCTTTCTCTCTTTGTCTCTTCCTTCCTCTCTCTAAAATCAACAACAAAAAGTTCAGCCAATACGTACTGTATGTTCATTGGGTGGGCAGGCATGCCAGAGCTTAGAATTATGGTATTTAACTATATAGTGTAAGGTAGATCGTGATAGTGAGAAAACTGTTGGAAGAAACACAAATAAAGGAAATACAGGAGTTAGTGAATCTTACTCAGAACCAGGGAGTTTCATGCATGACTTTGCAAGATGGTTAAGATGGAAGGGGTTTGGAATAGGGAATGTAGGCAAAAAGAATAGTGTGAACAAAGGCATGGAGTTTGGAATATGAAGTGCATAGGTTCAGAGTGGGGCATTGAGGTAGATGATGCAGAAAAACAATTGTAGGTCCTGCTGAGGAGTTTTGGCTTTATTATTTAGAAATCACATTTTTAATTTTAGGTCTTGTCTGGTAGCAGAGGGAAGACCGAATTGGAGAAAGGAAATGAGAGTCAGGGAAACCAATTAGGTTATTGCAAGGGGGGGGGGTCGTTTGTTTTTTTATTTATTTCTTAGGAGAGAGGTAATATGGGCTGAGCTAGACCAGCAGACATGAGGATGGAAGGGAGCACTCAGATGCAAGTGACAGTGTAGAAGTAGATTACTTGGCCATGGGGCAAGACGTTAGGTGGCGAAGGAAAGAATGACCCTGAAACTGTGAATTTGAGTGGCTTGAAAGGATGGTGATGGTATTAACAGAGCAGGAGGAGGGCAATGAGAGAAGCAAAAGAGTGAATAGTGCAGAGAGGGAGATGCCCCTGAACTTGGCAGTTAGAAAGTCATTGGTCACTTGGAAGACCAAGCAGTTGAGGTAAGTTGTGGCTGGACAAAATTCCGAATGATAGTTGGGAAGGTGGCCGTAGGAGGAGGAAGTGGGGGGCAAGAGAGGGACACTCGCGAAGTCTGGTCATGAAGTGAAGAGAAAAAGGGTTGATAATTTGAGGTAACAGGTCTGTTAAGGGATTTTTGCTTTTTAAGTCACTGTGAGAGGTGTAGACTATGCCTCCAGGAGGAGAGAGGCATGCTGGCAGGGACCCAAGGTGCGCAAGAGGAAAGGCTGGTGGGTGGGGATCAAACCTGCAGGTAAAGGGCTCTGCCGCCTCTGTATTTGCTTCTCTGTCTTCTGTTGTTCGGCATTATTTGGTTTTACCCATGTTGTGTATATGGCTAGCTAGTTTCTTTTTCATTGCTGGATACTATTCCACTGTGTGGACTATACTGCAGTTTGTTTACCCACTCACCTGTCAGTAGACATTTGTGTTGTTTCCAATTTGCAGTTAGTAGGAAGAAAGTTGACCATTTGTGTGCAGGTGTGGCTCTGTGCTTGCATTTCTTTTGACTAATTGCATCAGATCTTTGCCAAAATTTAACGTTATCAGCTTTTTACAGTTTTCTCCTCTTTCCTTTTCTTTCCCAAAAGACCAGCATGGGAAGTTGCTTGTATCTTTAAGTTTGTAAGGAATTTTAAGGCCCTGGGGTGTGAGGAGCTTCGTCTTTGTGAGCAGTTGGATAATGGTCTGGGATGGATTATGTGAAGAGTATCTCTGGAGGCTCTTTGAGAGAGAACTATAGGACATAGAAAGTTTAACTTATTTCTACCCCAGCCTGTCTAGTCCCATGTGCCTTCAAAATTTTAACAGAAAGTATTATTACAGGAGTTCACAGCGCAGCGTGATTCCATAGGCCCGAGGACAGGTGTTACTGATGGCCTTCCTCACCCTGCTCTGCACTGGCACTGTCCAGCAAAACCTAATGCTACTAGCCAGCCACATGTGGCGTTTGAAATGTAGCTGGTGCAACTGAAGAGTTTTTCATTTTAATTTTGTCCTATGCGCATGTTGGTCGCTTTATTGAACAGTGCAGGTCTAAAGTGTACTTTTTCAGCAAAGATGGTCTGACGAGAAATACACTCACTGAGTGGGGCTTGTCAGCTCAGCTGGCTCTGGGGCAGGTTCGTGTTTTCCCTCCCACTTCCCTTTCCTGTGGGGAGTTTGTGTGGCCTCTGAGAGCCATCCTCACGGCCTGCAGCACCCAGATAGAGGGAGAACCAGTGGGCTCATGAGTGTCCCAGTGAGGGAGGGGCAGCTTAGTTGGTAGTCAGCTGTCCCAGTCAGGTACTGTGTTTTTTTCCTGCTGAATTTGCCCCACCAAATTCTTTAGTGAACGGGAAAGCATATACTTTATCCAAGTTTTAAAGTCAGTTTTTGGACAAAATTATGTGACTTAAATTAAAAAATTGTATAATGTCACCCAGAGGAGTCCTGGTTAAATCCCCCAATTTTTCAAGGAAGAGAAACAAATTCTCTTCCTGTCTTTTAAAGACTCTCAAATAAATAGTGATATAATTACTTCCACTAAAGTTTCATTCTTTTGAGTAGCAATGAATTATTAATTTTTACATTAATAATTTTTTACATTTCAAATGTTAATGAAAACATTTTACTGCCTTCAGACAGTTAAATGTTCTAGTCACTCAGATTACTAAACTTATATAAAATTGCTCATCAGTTTTGTATTTTCATTTCTTAATAGCTGCATGGGTGTAGTGGCTGGGTTCTTATTATTCTTTCCTAGAGGCAAGGTTAGTGTCAGAAAAACTGAGGAATTTTCCCTTGGCGTTACTGTGGTAAGTAAACAGCTACTATTTTTGGAATTTATATTGTGATGAGAAAATGAGATACCCTGCCTGGCTTACCATAAAAACACAGATGCTTCTAGATTCCAGCAGGGAGGCCTTTTGCTCACAGCATCTGTCTTAGTTGGCCAGACAGATGACTTCTAAAGATTTTTTCACTGTTTTTTGAAGGATACCACCTCTTTGACAAGTAAACAAGTTTACAAATGAAACTTAGCATTTTGTAATTTTTTTATTACATTGGCTATATAGGTTCTGTGTAATTTGGGGCTATTAGATGATTAAGTTTTATCACTTCCTAAATAACCTTGAAATGTCCTTTGTATGCATTATTCTTTGAATTGTTTATTTTGCAATTGAGATCGATTTGTGTTGATCCATAAGTTAATTTTTTCAACAGATGTTTGATGAGCACTCACTGTGTGCCAGGCCCTGTACTGGCCCAGGAACCAAAAACTAGAGCAGAATACAGCCTCAGTTCTTGAGAAGCGAACTGTCTTTTATGGAATGCAAACGTGTAAACAGACAGTAAAGTAAAAATGCAGTTAGGTGTTTCCACTGGAAGTTTATTCTATCAGTTTTTGGGGAAAGTAAGGTCATAGTGGATGCCAGAAACTGTAGGTAGTACCAAACCCTGTACACACTGTGCTTCTCCCTGTACAGACATACCCATGATGAAGTTTCATCTATAAATTAGGCACAGTAAGAGATGAGCAATAACTAAAAATAAAATAAACAATTATAATAATAAACTGCAGTAAATGCTATGTGAATGTGGTCTCTCCGACGGTAACTGAGACAGCTACGAGGTGTCTGATGAGCAGGTGGCAAATGCAGTGTGGGTGCGCTGGGCGGTGGGAATCATTCACATCCTGGGCCGGACGGAGGGGGGCAGCACAAGATTTTGTCATGCTGCTCAGAGTGGCACACAACTTAAAACTTAGGAATTGTTTTTTCTGGAATTTTCCATTTAATAGTGTAGGACTGCCGTTGACAGCGGGTGACTGAACCTGCTGAAGGCAAAGCCGTGGGTGAGGAAGGACTGCTGTAAAAGAAAGGACTTTGTAGGTGACAGAGTCCCCAGGGTGGGTGAGAAATTAAAAAGCTGGGCACATTTTCGTCAGATGGCTGGCCAGATTGTGACCTTGGGCAAGAATACTGTCTCATTCAGAAAGCACACTTATGGCCTAGACTTTATTCATCGTTCCCTGTTCTAAATTAGTGATTTCCAAACAGTTTACCATGAATCCCATAAGTAAAAAAATGTACTGGTCATGTATCACCCGTGTGTGTATATATATGTTTATAACTTATATACTAATAGTTTATATACATAATAAAATATGCCAAAAGAAATAAAAAGGATAAGCCAAAAATGAAAACTATATTATTTTTTCTTTTATTTACTAATAAGAAGGAAAGCAAAGTGGTGCTTCATTATTCTCAGTTTAGTATTTTGTGATACACCTATTCAGTGATCAGTTTCTAAATTCAGTTTATTTTGATACTTCATTTATCTTGCATATCCTTCAGTTGCACATAATCTCACTTCAGAGACCACTGCTAGACAACTGGGATAACTGGATCAAAAGTAGCCCTTAGTGCAGGGGTGTCAAACTCATTGCCACATCAGCCTCGTGATTGCCTTCAAAGGGCCGCATGTAACTTTAGGGCTGTATGAATGTAACTACTCCTTAACAGTTAAGCGAGAGCTCAGCGCTGCCGCCAGGTAGAAACAAGGTGCCGGGCTGGATAAAACAAGGTGGTTGGCCAGATTCAGCCCGAGGGCCTTACATTTGCCACCTGTGCCTTAGTTAAAACAAAAGTGAGGCAAGAAGTAATTGTTTTCCTCTGTAGATTTGTGTTTGGGAAACAACTTTGAGAAGAATCAGCTTTGGCTTGAGGTTTGAAGAACGGGCACTTGAGTCAGGAACTGACTACGGGTGTCTTATTTTACTAACTAGGAAACCCTAGGGAATGGTGAGGGTTACTAGTTAAATATATTATATGGAGGAATGTTTTGCTAGTTAGTGTCTGTTGATCAAAAAGATTGTTATTTGCTGTTTTTAAAAAATACCCTGCCCTGGCTGGTGTAGCTCAGCAGATTGAGCGTGGGCTGTGAATCAAAGGGTCGCTGGTTCAGTTCCCGGTCAGGACACATGCCTGGGTTGCGGGCCAGGGCCCTAGTGGGGGCCATGTGAGAGGCAGCCACACACTGATGTTTCTCTCTCTCTCTTTTTCCCTCCCTTCCCCTCTCTCTAAAAATAAATAAATAAAATCTTTAAAAAATAAAAAATATACCCCATAATTATGTTTGTTAAGAGATATTTGGGAGATGGTTTTCTCAGTCTGCAGGAGATATGGTTCATAGCCACTTGGAATCTCTTATAAAAAGATAGTTTTTAATAGCCAAGTGCTGGAAACAGCATATGTGCCCATCAGTCAATCAGTGGATCAAAAAACAATGGTACATTTACACAATGGAATACTATGCAGCAGAGAGGAAGAAGGAGCTCCTACCCTTCGTGACAGCATGGATGGAGCTGGAGAGCATCATGCTAAGTGAAGTGAGCCAGGCCGTGAAAGACAAATACCATATGAGCTCACCTATAAGTGGAACCTAATCATCAAAACAAATAAGCAAAATGTAACCAGAGACATGGAAATAAAGAACAAAAATGACAGTAACCAGAGAGGGAGTGGGGAGGGGGATAACAGGGAAAAGAAGGGGAAGGGTTGTCAGGAACATGTATAAAGGACACACGGACAAAGACATTGGTGGAGGGGAAAGGACTGAATGTGAGAGGTGGGGGTGGGTTGTGGGGGGAAATGGGGACAACTGGAGTTGCCCTACAATTGAAAAAAGATAGTTTTCATGATACACTTTATCAGACTTCTTAATTCATTGTGTCTGAATCATTCAAAATTCTTCTCTTTGAAGAGATGGAAAACCAACTCAAATAAGCTTGAGCCAAAAAGAGAATTTCTTGGCTTATAACCAGTGTTCAGGACTCAAGAACTTTAACTTGGTTGTCGGGTCTGTGCTTCAAAGTGTTTGTCTGTGTGTCTGTTACCTTTGCTTTCTCTGTGATAGTTTTATTCTCTCTTAGAGCAGAAAATCTTCCTCCATGTGGTGGTGAGGCAAGGGAGAATGCCTTTCCTCTGTCACTGGTCAACGTGAGGTCCCATGGGTGGAATGAGACTGTGTGGCTGTGTGTGGCATACCCACAGGGCACATGGAATGAGGAAGGAACTTTTCCAAAGAAAGGGTTTGCTCTCACCTTATGAAGGGGTACTGGGAGTCAAAACCAGTTGTTCACAGCAGGTGGTGCGGAATAGAGGACAGGAAGACTTAAATGATTCTTGTGATTTACAAAAGATCATTGATTTTCCTAACCCTTGATTTTTGCAGAGTATGCAAGCTGCGAGATGCCCTACGGATGAATTATCTCTAACCAATTGTGCGGTTGTGCATGAAAAAGATTTCCAGTCTGGCCAGTGAGTATTTAACCTTGTTTTTCTTCTAACCTGTTAGGTGGTGTTTTAGAAAGTTCCAGAGAGCCGTTATTTTTTAGTAAACTTAAAAATAATTTTGTATTCCTCTTGCTTACTTAGAAAATGGAGATGAGAGTTATGTATTTCAGTCTTTACTGTGTTCAACTCTCATAACCACGTTTTTAAAACCATGCATTGCTTTTTACAACTTTTATTTTTTATTGATTTTCTTAGCAGAACTAAACGTACTGGTTATATGAATAGCGTGGTCATTGGGTTTTTGGCTCTGGAGTCGGTTGTCTGAGTTTGGATTCTGGCTCCGCCAGTTACGAACTCTATGACTGGATGAACACTGTCTGCGTCCTGACCTGTAACGTGGGGATGAGGGTGATATCCTCCTCAGGGTGCTTGCGAGGAGCGAGTTATACAAATAAAGCACTTAGAGCCGTGCCTAGCACATTAATGAGTCCTCAGTACACGTTTGCCATTTCGATCCTTGCTGCTAAGGTAGTGTAAGAGGCATGAAAACTGGAAGACGCACGACAAATGTAGGATCTTTACAAGCACTTTTCATTGTCATTTATTTCAACTGCTTCGTGTCACTTGCTGCCAGAACTTCTAAAGGCTCTGCCCTTGCGTGCTATCTGCATACTCCCGAGGGAGGTCCGCAGTGGTCAGGAGAGGAAGGGGCGGTGCCAGAAGGCAGACTAGGGAGATAAGGAACAATGAGGCAGGATTTTAGCTGAGCCTTTCTTGTATGTTTTTTTAAGCTTTCTATGAAATACGTGAGTTTCACAGAGTTAGAATTGGAAATAATCTGTGGTTTTCAGCTTTAGAGTAAGGGGCTGTACTATATGATTGTATCGATACTGTTTTCAGTTCTGAAGATTCTGTGATGCTAAGTTGAACACAGAGCTTTCCACATGCGATCTGGAGTGTGGATAGTCTGTGTGAGAATTTGTGTGTGGAATTCTCCTCCATGCGTCAGACACTCACTGCGCCCACAGTGGGGCTGTGCGCGGTGCGGCAGTTAGAAGGGGCTCATGTGCTGGTGGCAAACTGGTATGCATAGAGACATCGACCATCGATATTAAAAATTATAGCATCCTAAAAGATAATTAAAAAAAGAGAGTGTCTACCAGTTTGGAGCTTCTGTCTCACACCCAGTTCTTGGTAGTTTCTTAGTGTAAGAGAATATTGTGAAATGATTAGATTTTATCTGTTTATGGGTAATTTCTGAGCAGGGCAAATTAGCACAAAATGTTTTGAAATAGTCTTGACATCTATATGAAAGCTGGTATATTTTGTGAAAAATATTTTGCTTTTACCATCTTTTTAGTTTTACAGGTTGTTACGGCTTCAACCTGTTGTGAGAGTCTGCAAAGAGGTTTAAATACTTGTCCTAAAAACTCACTTTGGTTTTCAACTGTCGTACCCTGCTGCTTCTATCCTTGATTCAACCCCCTTTATTCTATTTAGGAGGTGAAATAATTTTCAGGAGAAATAACTCATCTAGTTTTTAACGAATACTAAGGTCTCTAAATGACTGTCACCAGTTTTATGGAAAGTGAAAATGGAACGGAGTTGATGTGTTGGATGGCATGTACTCTCTGGAACCTGGTCTTCATTCTGCTTGACGTGTGTTTGGCCCCAGGTGCTCCTTGTGCCTGGCAAACATTTTGAATTGCTGACATTTTTGGAAAGGAAATTTGGGTCCTAGTCCTTGAGGACTCTCCTGTGATGCTGGTGTTCATCGAGTCTCAGTCGTTGGGCACGGGCGCTCTTACAGATGGTACTCTTCACCTCCTTTGACGTGGGGTACTGACTGTGTTTCTGTCTCCCAGGCATGTGGTGGTGAGGACCTCTCCCAACCACAGGTACACGTTCACACTGAGGACTCACCCGTCCGTGGTTCCAGGGAGCATTGCATTCAGCTTACCTCAGGTAACTCGGATATTGATTTATTCTCTTCCATTCTTGAAAGTCGCAGAAGAATCAGTTCATTTAAAGCAAGCGTCAGTCACCCTGTAACTGTACTGATGCACACTGAAGAAAAAGACCTAGGTAATAACGTGGAGTTTAAAGACTTACCCTTTATTGCCTGTTTTACTGTGTCTGCCTTTTATTGCCTTGATTTTTCCCTAATTAAAAAAATTCTGAAGTAATATCAGCTGTCGAATAAGGTGTCGAGTTACTTTAATGTCAACTCCCAGGGAAACAGAAAGGATATAAAAATAACATGTAGTTGTAAAATTGGCATAAACGTGTGATGTCAAACTAAAGAATATGACATGAGTAATTATTCTGTCGAATCACAGCCTCACTTGCTGGACTCCAGTAATGGCTGGGTGGGCGATGATCACATTTGTAATTATTGGTGGATTCTTCGGAGGGAAATGGCCTAGCGCTGCCCCAGGCACATGACACATAACCTAGGAGTACCGCCAGTACTAGTCTGCATCCTGTCTCCCTTGTCTCGCTGATGCTGCTATTCCCACAGTCTTAAGCATGGTAAATGCCACCCCTCACTCCTCTGAGTATGCTAATAAGCATTGATTTACTCCTCTGGAGGGTTAGGGAAAGAGATCAAACGCTCATTTTGGGAACCATGAAATATCTCCTGAAGCTCTCAGAAATTAATGGAAAATCTTCACTCACTGTTCCCCTTTTTCCTGTTTGGATGTGTTTCCATTATCAGGACCACTTTCCACATTTGTTTCTGTAGATCAAAGGTCTGGGATACTCCAGCGTTTGCCCGCTTTCACCGAGCTCCATTTGGGAAGATGGTGGTTAGAAAAAGGGCTTCTGACCATTTCTCCTCGTCTTTCTGCTATTAGGAAAAAATTCTTCCAAAATTTACTATAGGCCACGTATAAGTCTAAGTACTTTTGCATTATTCACTCATTTAGTTCTCAAAACAGCCTCATACTAAGATCCTATTATTATCGTCCTTTGAGACTGTCTGGGATTGAAGTACAGAACCTAAATGTGGCTTCTCTGTGAGCCCCGGTCCGGGCTTACCCAGCATGCTGCTGCATTTCAGGTTGGCTGTGGGTGCGCTGGGGTGCTACAGGACAGGGGTGTGCAGGGCAGGGAGGAGGGAGGCGTGACCTGTGGCGAGAAAGCTGGGGGGGGGGGCACTCAATGTTGCACGGACTTAAAACTCAGCATCCTCTTCACTATTCACCACAAAACCCGCAATGTTCGGATGAGTAGACAAACTGTTTTTCTCACTGTTCTTTGCGGTGTTATCAGTGATTACTAATTCTGAACATATTCCAAGCCAGTCCCGAATTCCTGCCTAAACACAGTCTGGCCTGCCCCCTGGGCATCATTGCTGTTACAGCCAGTTCCGACCGGGAGAAGCTCGGTCTGGCTTCAAGGGCCTGAGAATCCTCTGGCTAGTGCGCACAGACTGGTTGTCACCATCTGATTGTTTGAATCCCTGCTTGGGGTTCAGCATATATTGTCTGACCGGTTTTAATTTGGTTTATGAACTGCATTTTTTTCTTTGTGATACTGGAACAGCGTAACTAACCACAGTACATTTAGAACACTGAAATAGTATCAAATACTACAAAGCCCTTCAGGAGCATTATATTATCCAGTGGTGCCGGCTTTACTGTAGAAAGGCAAGCTTTGTATGTTTGGGCTGGATGTTCAGATATAAATTGTAGCACAGAAGTCTCCTAGACTGCTGTAACAGAGTGCCCCAGACCGGGCAGCTTACAGTGACAGAAGCTTGTTCTCACAGTGCTGGAGGCTGGGAGTCTGAAATCGAGGTGTCAGCAGGGCTGCACTCTCTCCGAAGGCCCTAGGGAAAAATCGGTTCCATGCTTAGCTGCTGGTGTGTCCGACGGTCCTTGATGTTCTTCGACTGGTAGACACGTCGCTGCAGTCTCTGCCTTCATCATCACCTGAATCGCTCCCCATGTGTCTGTGTGCTTCTCTTCTTACAAGGATGCCAGTCACATTGGCTTAGGACCCTCCCTAATTCAATATGGCCGCCTCTTAATCTGATTAACCTGATTCCATGTGCAAAGACCTTTTTTCCAAATACAGTCACATTCACGGTGCCAGGGCGAAGTCTTTGACGTGTCTTTTGTGGGATGCGATTCAACATGTAAGAGATACCGTGTTTTGGTCTTTCAATGTATTCCTGAAATTCAGAGAAATTCCTCTTCTTCATTTATCTAACTTTAATTGATTTCACTTTGTCTTTTTTTCTCTTTTATTTTACAGCGGAAATGGGCTGGACTTTCTATTGGGCAAGAAATAGAAGGTAGGTAAACGTTTTAGCTACCTGAGGGAGACTTTCTTGATGATTTTCTCATGGTTACGGAGATCTGTACACTTTCCTGTTAATGGTTGTTAGGTCCTTACACGTTCGTCACAATCGTGTTACTGGTTGGGTCTGTGAGACTGGACAGTAAATAGCTGTGGTGCCTGTACTTGCCTACCTCCTTATCTGCCTGCTCTTCTGCCTGTAAGTTACAATCTAATAGGGGAAAGAATGTCCGCATGTTCACAACTCACGGAATCCGTCCAAGGTAAACATGTGCACAAACGTTCCCTTTAGCAGCTCGTGCAGAGGTGCTGAGCTAGAGTAAGGCGAGGGTGAATGGACTGGGGACTAGAAAATGAGCCAGAGGCGCCTTTCTAGGCACTGGTGCTTGAGCACGGCTGTTTTCTTACATGATGGTGACGTTTTTGAGGGGTGCCTTTATAAAGTAAGGAGTTGTTGGTTAAAGGTACAAAGCGTCAGTTACACAAGATGAACAAGTTACGGTGACTACAGTTAATGGTACTATATTGGCTACTTGAAATGTGCCAAGTGGATGCAAATGAGACACAAGATTTACCCTAAGGATTTTTCTGTCTTTAAAGTCTAATATCTTTATTAGGATATTTCTTGGAATTGATCATTCCGTGTCAATGACCCAGGTGTACAATGGGTTGTTTTAGTATGCAGGCTTAAGTTTTTTTTTTTTACTTCCACAAAGTTTCTTAGATTATGATTTAAACTATTAGTTCCAACCCGATTGTTTTGATTTTCTTCTCAGGGGCTCCAGTTACATCTGTGTTGAACCTTCTTGGCCTGCCTTCCATTGTAACCACTTTCTCGCTGTTCTCTTAAAATTGTTTCTTTATCTTATTTTTTATTATCTTGGTTGTTTCTCTCTCATTCTTTACTGCCTCTTATTAAATATTAATTTGAATATATTCTCTAGGGCACTTTGTAATTATTCTTTACTGCTGAAATAGTTATGTCTTTTTCTTCCGTTTCTTTCTTGGGTTTAACAAACTCTCATTGCATTTCTTGTGTTTTTCTATTTGTTTTTAGTTTTTAATATTCTGATTTTAGGTGTTTTTATCATATAGCTAAATACTTGTTTGAGGATACTTAATTATTTTTTAAGTTAGAGGGAACTTAAGTATTGGGGTTATCTTTAGCTGGCTTTGTCTTTTTCTTTGTGGAAGTAGTATGAGAGCTAAAACTTTTTGATTTGGGCTGAAAATAAAAGAAATTACTATAGATATGGGAAGCTGATGAAGAGGGTTATATAATTAGGGCTTTCTAAATTTGCCCGAAAGAAACATTTGGGGAGTGTGTCTTTAAAAGAGACTCCTGGGCCTCTCCCCTGGGGTGAGTCTGAGTCATGGATCTGTGTTTTTCACAATCACCCTTAAGTGGTTCTTATCAGCCGCATTTTGGGAAAAACTGATGTAAGTGATTCCCTTAACCGTCATCCCCTCATCTGTAGCACAATGAGAAGCCCACGCAGTGGGGGAGGCCAGCACCAGAGCCACGTCAGTCAGTGCACGGAGCCGGGCGTCCCTGTTTGCGGAGGTAGCAGAAGTGAAAAGGAACACTTGTTAAACCTAGTGAGAGAATGGGTGGGTACACAGCTGAGGTTTCAGATTTTCTTAGACTTCTTTTTCTAAATATAGGGTTAAGAGGGAGCTTAAATTTAACTTTTAACGTACATAAATTTTGTTTAGAAATGGTGTGAGTGTTCAAGGTTACAAATCTTGATGAACTGAAAATGTGTTGTGTGGCTTCAGTGATTTTTAAAGCATTCTCCTGCTCCCAGCCATGCTGATCTGGATTGTAAAGTCAGCTCTTTAAAAGGCGAATCGCACAGACTTCAGGGGCAGAATTATAAAACCAAGTGACTGGGTGGGACTAAGCTGTAGGTTTGAGACAAGGAAGGGCGTGGGGCCCTGAGTGACATGGACAGTGCGGCCCTGAAAGTAGCAGGCTGCTGCCATGTAAGGAAGATGTGGCCCCGACAGGGTGAGTGTGGTACGGGGGCCCTGCGCCCTCAGAGACGCTGGAGCCACAGATCTGTCTGCAGGGGGAGAGTTTCTTAGGGCAGTGGTTTTACTCTCAGGAATCTTCTGGAAGAATCATTTAGTCTTCTCTTCATCTGGAAGTGCCATATTTTAGATATTACAGACTGATGTTCCATTGACACGTTTGGCCATTATAGTATTCCTATCACTCTGATATCTAAGTTACTCAGAGCATTGGTATGATTGTTTTTACTTACAAAAATATTTTTATTAGTCTTTGACATTAAGTTGCTCTTAGCCATAAAATAAGACATTTTCAACCTTCCCACCCTTCTGTGGCGCCCGTCCCCTTGGGGCTCCTGTGGTGCTGACTGTGGTGCGGCCGTGGTTCTGTCCCTGGCACTGCCCGCGGCATGTGCAACCACTGTTAACAGCCTGGTCCCTTCTGTTTAGGACACTGACCTAGAGCAAATGCACTTGAAGCTGTAGTCAGGAATGCTGGCATCTTAGTACGCTCACTCAAAGTCCTTGTTATCGAGACGATGCACACACATTTATCCATGTGTGTGCACACACATAATATTATGCAGTATGTCATTATAGAATGGTTTTGGAGTCTTTCATGCACAAAATAGATCAGACTTTACAAATCTTTCTGCAACATGCTTTTTTTATTCAAGGATATGCTTTAATAGGCCATTCATCTATATTAAATCTACATCATTTTTAATTGCTGTATAGTATTTCATATTTGTCATATTTTATTCATCATTTCCCTACTGATCAGCATTTTTTCAGTGTTTGAATATTACAAATAATGTTTGATGAAACTCTGTATTGATCTGTCTTTAAGCAAATGTTCAAGAGTCTTTCTGGGACAGACACCTGGAAGTGGAATTGCTGAATCAACTAATTCATTGTCACATTAATATTACATCCTACACATATCCTCACTGTGTGGGGAAACAGCTGAGCCCTCTTGCTTGTCACTGTTACTTAGCATATAACCTGCACTTTCTGGGACATGTTAGGAAAGAGCAAAACATCCCGAAGTGGCGGAGGCAGCAGAGTACTCTAAAATTCCCCGCTGAGGTTTGAGATGGGGTCTTCAGTACATATGCCATCCCTTAGCCTGTAAGAAATAAGTTTAGAACATACTTTAGAGGATAAAATCATGAAGATTCATCCAACCCAGTCTTCTTATCTTATAGATGGGACAAATCAAGGCACAAAGGGACAAGTGATTCTTCTAGTTGCTGACAGACTTGACTGTTTGAAACAGACTCCAAAGTTTGTCTTTCCTCCTTTCCTATTAGCCTGGAGACTGTGGTGGGTTCTGTTGTTTGTGTGTTTGGTGCTTTGCTATTGTTTCATTTAAGCGATTCATGAATCTATTAAGCATCCTACATACACTGTTAGGTGCTGTTAATACAAAGATGAGTTAAAAACATGTACAGCATGTGTAGATCTTACTGTAATTCCTTGGACATAGTAGGTGCTCAGTAAATATTTTTACAGTATTAAAAAAGGAATGTCAAACTCTAAGCTGCTTTGAAGCAAACCCCTGTAGTAAGCACTATTTCTCAAGCCATTTATTTATTCATTTATTTATTTATGTATATATGCATTTATTTATTTTGGTCCTGCATCCTACTTCATTAGGGCAAAAGAGTCCACACACCTCTCACCTTAGCTCTTTCTCGTGTCAAAGAAAAATCTGTTTGGAAACAGCATTGCACATCAGCTGGTCGTTCAGATGCTGTCATTCTGAGAAGGCACAGAAGTCCTTGGGGGCAGCAGTGGGCTGCGATGTCCCCGTAGGAGTGGGGTGAGGAACAGAAGTAGAAGCGTGTTGTTCAGTGTGGGCTGGTTACTTCAGGCAGGGGAGACTCCCGGGTGTCGCTGTGCTTTAGTCTGTGCCCATGCCCCCATGAAGGCCGTGTGAAGCCGCCTTCTGGGCAGGTTCTGCAATGGTTTGTTCAGGTGAAGCTTTTGGTTACTTGAAACACAGCAAGTATTTGGTGTCTTGTGACCTAAAAAAAATGCTTCTTTCCCCCCTAGTGTCCTTATATACGTTTGACAAGGCCAAACAATGTATTGGCACAATGACCATCGAGATCGATTTCCTGCAGAAAAAAAGCATCGACTCCAACCCTTATGATACTGACAAGATGGCAGCAGAATTTATCCAGCAGTTCAACAACCAGGCGTTCTCCGTGGGACAACAGGTGGTTTGAGATTTCCCTTCATTCCTCTCACCTAATAGGCATCTAATCCCCGCAGTTGTCCAGTCATTCTACTTTTAAAACACCAAGAGGAGCTTTGCTATAAATAAGATGAGTGGTAACAAACAAGGGAAATGTTCCCCAAAATTCTGAAGTCCCTTTTGGCTGCACAGGGTCATACATAATTGCAGCAGCTTTTCCATTTGTACTCTGGGAACACTGCAAATTTCTTACTTTGTCTCAATTTTGTTTTTAAGATTTTATTTATTTGTTTTTAGACAGAGGGGAAGGGAGGGAGAAAGAGAGGGAGAGAAACATCAATGTGTGGTTCCTTCTTGTGTGCCCCCAGCTGGGGACCTGGCCTGCAACCCAGGCATGTGCCCTGACTGGGAATCAAACCAGTGACCCTTTGGTTCACAGGCCAGCACTCAGTCCACTGAGCTACACCAGCCAGGGATGTCTCAAATTTCTTATTTTGTTAATGTGGGGCAAATAAGCCCTACAAATTTCTGATTTGTTTGTCTTTCTCTTTTACTGACACATTTCTATAGAAAGTTCTTAACTTTTTTTGGTTATGAACATCTTTAAGAATCTTAAGGAAATTATGTATATATATATTTTTTTTTCAGATTTTTTATAGAATCCCTGAAGCCCTGCTTTGCTCTCTAAAATGATATTGTTGATGCTGGCCCTGTGTTTGGACTTCAGTTGGTAGCATATTGTTAACCTCCTAGGAAGATACTCTATCCTTTTAAAATTGTACTCTTAAAAAATGTGTGAGTTCATAAATTGCTGTTTGTTCATACACATACATACATAAATAATCATTGTTCTTTTGCCCCTATGTTACATTTGTTTCCTTTTTTTGTGACTTTTCTTAGTCATTCCTAATTCATCCTCCTACCATAGCTCCCTGGCAGTGTGGTCCTAAGGCCCCTGTGAGTCCCTGCGGCTCTTTCAGGGGCTCTGCCAAGTCAAAACTCCTCTCACATTAATACAAGACACACGTGTCCCTTCCTCTTACGCTTGCACGAGCAAACGCAGTTTTGTAGGTGCCGCCCGTGCGGCACGTCCCCTGCTGAGGCCACCGTGGGGCCCGTGGAGTCTTCATGAAGAGGTTGACAAAAATGTGACCATGCCACTCTTCCAACCTGTGATTTTTCATTTTGGAAAACAGAGAATATTTTATAAGTTAAAAACATTCATGATGGATTTACTAGTCATTTTTAGATTGATAAGTAAATTTTAGTTTTTTGTTCTAACTTCTAGTAAATATCAATAGAGACAACCCATGTAAACAAAGGCTTTTGGGGGTCTTCAAAAATTTTTGGCTTATAAAGTGACCCTGAGACGAAAGTATTGGAAAATCCTCACTTGTAGCATGCTGATCTCCAGTGACTTACCCGGGCCGCACTTGCAGTCTGTCACACGGGGAGGTGGTGAGCCCAGGAGGGAGAGAAGCAGCAGAAGGAACGGGTTGTCAGAGTCAGGGAGGGGTTTCTTTTCCTTCTGTGCAGTGGCACAGGTCGGGCCCAAGACTCAGAAGGTGACAGTCCGCACATTTTAATGTCAGACTTTTGCAAGTAGACACTGAATTACTGATAGACAGGAAAAGGATACAGTGCATTTATTATTACTGTATTTTGCCATGTGTGATGCGCACGTTTGAGGGAAAGAGTAAGGATGCGCATTATACATGGGCAGCACCTGAAATACCTTGTATCTGTATTGCCTTTTGTAATTATTCATTACATAAAATTTCTTGTACCATAATGTTCAAAAATAAATGCTAAAATTCCTTTATAATACAAAAACCAAGTACCTAAATATAAATAAATAAATAATTGGATTAAAAAGTTAAAATGAAAGTTTTTTTCTCTGAAAGTTTGGGTCAGAAATATGAGTGTGTACTATATATGGGAGCGCATTATGCGTGGCAAAATACGGTATTTTTAAGAATACTAGAATTGGAACAAACCTCAGAACTTATCTCGTCTAACCTCCTCATTTTGCAAATGATGAAGTTTAGGTCCAGGGAAGGGTAGATGACATGCCCCTGGCCACACATCTAAGGGTGTACCTGAGACAAGAACCCACTAGTCAATTGATCAATTAATTAAACAAGTATTTATTGAATACCTGGTATGTCCCAGCCACTATATTAGGCACTGCAGGTCAACAGTGAAGAAAATACATACAATCCCTGCTCTCATAGAGCTTACTTCCTCGTTTGGGAAGACAGGAAATAAGAAAGCAGTGCCATGAACTGTTAAGTACTTTGATGTCAGTAAAATGGGATGGTGCACAAGGGAGCCACTGTGGTGCTACTTTGGATTAAATGGTGCAAGAAGGCTGCCCATGAGGACATTTAACTGATAATTTGTTGACTGCCTGTCCATTGCGTTTTGGACTATACTGTATTCCTCTGGATTCCTGCACTTTTGGACTGATAGTTGAGCTCAAGTTGCTAAACTTCATTGTTTTTACCTTCTCCTTTAGCTTTTCTATTTTAGTAGAAAGTGCTTTGGTATTTGTAATTATTTTAAACCTAATAACATGCAGACGTCTATAAACCCATGAAAGAAAATCCTCCATTATGCAGAGAAGAAATAAATACCTTACTCCAAATCACTGTTCTTCGTATTTATTCCCTTTCGTAGTAGGTAATAGTGGCAGGATGGACAGCCAGCTTTGCCTGTTACATTTACTCTCATACCCCAGCACGCAGAAGAGGGCCTAGCTTGTGGAAGGCACTCAGATGAACACTTGGCAGACAACTGCATCAGATGCTGTGTTAGTTACAGAAGAGCATAGGTATCTGGTCACAGACCCAGGCTGAATCGTGGCACTGCCATTCACTGTGACTCTGGGTCCCATGGCTTAGCCCCCATCCACATCTCAGCTTCTTCACTAGTTAAAACTGAGGAATAATTTCTGTTTCTAAGAGAGTTTGTGAATGCTGATTATATAACCTCCTATGGTGGTTGTTTGGAACACAGCAAAGAGCTCAGTAAGTGTTAGTTCCCTTTTCCTCTCAGTGGTTAGGTGGATGGTTTGCCTGTGGAGCAGGTTTAAGAGGAACACACAGGACAAAGTTGCTTTTCTGCATTCGGAAGACACTGGTGATGAGATGATGTGAGAGTCAAGCCATCATAACATAAAGTGATTTTTCTGCCCTTCCCTCTGTTCCACATAGCTTGTGTTCAGCTTCAATGAAAAGCTTTTTGGCTTACTAGTAAAGGACATCGAAGCCATGGATCCCAGCATCCTGAAGGGAGAGCCCGCGACAGGTAAAAGACAGAAGGTATGTCTTAATTCTAATAATTTGTATTAGATCATATTTATGATATGAATTGTGCAGATTACTTTTTCTATCCATTCTCTTGCTCAGTGATTTCTTTCATATTGTGTCTTCTTTCTTTTACAATAGTAGGGAGAGAAAATTGCTTTTATAGTGAGCATTATTAAAGCACAGCGTGAAGTACACTTACTTGCAGACCTAGTAATAATTTGGAATCTGCAGTCCTAGTTGAATGAAGATGATGTGTATTGTAAATAAGCAACAACAAGACAGGCATTGCGAGAAGACATGTGCGTTGAAATAAAGGAGATGAGAATAACTGGGAGGTAGTTACGACCAAAGTAAATGTAACTCCGATGGCAGTTTGCCGCTGTGCTCTGCTCGAGAGACCTCGCTTCCCTTTGTCTGTGGCTTGGCCACGAGAAGTCCGGAAGTCCGCCGTTAGACTGCTGTACTAACCATTGCCTTTCCGCACAGATTGAAGTGGGACTGGTTGTTGGAAACAGTCAAGTTGCATTTGAAAAAGCAGAAAATTCATCACTCAATCTTATTGGTAAGACTTACAGTTTTTAGGAGGTTCTGAATGGAGTGGGGTCACCTGCTATTGTATGTGACCCAGTTACCCTGATTTTCATGTGGGAAGGAGAACAGGGACTACCTCCCTTGAGAAAGCTTTTCACAAAATCACAATGTGCTGACGAGGAAAGTTTAAAACCTTCATTAGACCAGCATTGTCCCGTAGAAATATAATGTGAGCCGTCTATGTAATTTTTAATGTCCTGGTAACCACACTATAAATAAGGAAAAAGACACAGATAAAATTAATTTTTAAAGTTTTTACGTTGAGATAAGTTTAGGCTTGCTGAAGATCTGCAAAAGGAGTGCAGAGAGTTGCTGCATGCCCTCCACCAGGTCCACCAGCTCCTTGTGACGGTACATCTTAAGTAGCCGCGGTACAGTCACCGAAACTGAGTTGCCACAGTGACATTGCTACTGACTTCACTGCAGGCTTTGTTCAGATCTCACCGGTCTTTTTCACTGTGTCCTGTTTCTGCTTCGGGGTCCCACATCGCTGCGAGTCGTGCAGTCCCCATGGTCTTCTCCAGTCTCTGACAGCTCCTCAGACTTTCATGGTCTCCCATGACCTTGAGACGTGGTCAGTTATTTGTGGAGTCTCTCACCTGGTTGTGTGTTCAGTGCAATACGAGCATCACTTCTGTTAGTGGTTAAGGGATGAGTGTGTAGGTTGAAGGTCTTTCCAATGGATTCACAGTTCAGTCATACATACTCTTTTACGTTAGCCCTGCTCTGGTTATATTAAAATAACGCAGATTTGGCCTTAAGAAGAGTAACTAACTGACCAGTAACTGCAGTTGATGTCCACTCCAGTAGAAAGGAGAGGACTTCCATTGGTTGCCCGTTATCATATCCACGGTTACATAACTTTATTAGAATGTGCGGCCTTTTTTCTTGATTCACAGGTTATTATTACCTTACTGTTATTTTCTTAATTATAAAGTAAAATATTTTATAAAATATGGATAGACACCCAAAGACAACTCACGCAACTCTAAAAGTTTTAAATCTTACTGTATTTTAATACTGTTTTAGTTTGTTCTTTCTGCTTAACATACTTCAAGCATCTCAATAATACACCTTTTCAACATAATTTTTAATGACTGTACATGTCATCTTATGGATGTAGGATATATCAAAATCCAGTGTCAATCCATTACATTTTTACAGTAATTTCTTGGTATTTTGTGTTTTGTACACCTTTTGTTAAGGAGCTGTGTGGTTTTCATACAATGTGGGTATTTCTTTTTTTTAATGGTTATTTTTGATATTTATTACTCAGTTTTTAAGATATTTCCATGTACTTTATCTTGTGTACAGAGGATTAGATGTATAGTAAGTTATAAAGTATCAAATGTCAGCATAGCAAGTGCAGACAACACAATGAAGGGAGATACAAAACAAACTAATAGGCAGGTAGATATGAGAGTTTTTTTAATAGAATATACTAGGACATAAAAATGGGCTTACCTATATTATAAATTAGTACTCCTTTTTTTTATTGTTGTTCAATTAACAGTTGTCCCAATTATCCCTCCCCCTGATGTTTCTCCCCTGCCCTCCTCGCTCCCTCAGTCAGTCCCCACCCTGTTGTTCATTAACAAGGGTCCCTTATACATTCTCCTTCAATGTGGGTACTTCCAAGTAATTCATGCAAAGGTGTGGTTGATAGGTTTTTCCCATTGAAAAATAAAATTGTGTCGTGATTTAGCATGCAGTAAGTGTGGCCACAAGAGGGCAGTAGAGTGTAAGAAAACTATTTTCCGTAGCTTTGTAAAGGAAATGTTAAGTTCACAAAACTCTAACCATAAAACTACCATTTAAGATAAACTTTTTCTGATGCAACCTTCTCTTCCCCAATTAAAAAAGTATAATATTACTTTCTTTTTTTATTTATAGTAGAGTGGACTAAGGAACTGTTATTCTTTGTGTTTGTGATAATTAATGTGGTTCTCTTAAGTTACTTTAGGTGGCACTATGGCATTTAAGTTACATAATTTTTTGTCTGAAAGAATTTGAAAACATGAATTTTGAAATCATTAAAGATTTTAGGATGATTTTTTACTTTTGTGTACAAGTGAAGAAAGAGCAAATAAGACATTAATCTCACTCAGGCTGAGGGGTCATACGCTCAGTTATAAATTTAATCTAGATGAATATGGTGTGTATTTTTAGGTACCCATGCTTTAGGAGCCTCGAGGGGCTGCTAGATTTCAGCTGCATTTCTGGCACCTAGTGTTGTCTTCATCAGCTATGCACATGGTGTTTCTTCTAATCAACTAAATTTGTTAGCATGGTTAGGATTAAAGGTTGAGGAGACCAAGCTCCAGGGGTTGATTACAACCGGCCTGCAGCATGAGTGTAGCTAGCCATCGTGGAAGTGTTTTACTGACCCTACACGGGGCCCAGACAGACAGTCAACACAGCAAACCTCGTCAGAAAATCAGCTAAGAGCGTCTTGTTCATCTTCGTTTAAGGGTAGCTTCTCTTTGTTCACTGAAGATGCCCAGTGAGCTCTGTGTCTTTACACTTTCTGAGGAAGTTCTTGTTTCACATTTGATTATCTCTGTTTGACACAGGCAAAGCTAAAACCAAGGAGAACCGCCAGTCTATCATCAACCCTGACTGGAACTTTGAGAAAATGGGAATAGGCGGTCTGGACAAGGAATTTTCAGATATTTTTCGACGAGCATTTGCTTCCCGAGTGTTTCCTCCAGAGATTGTGGAGCAGATGGGTGAGTTTGAAAAGGGAACCTTGATAAAATCTTGTACTGTTAAAAAGAAGTAAGTGTGATGAGGTCTCTTTTCAGTAATATTTTGAAATTATTCTTCACACCTGCCAAGGTATTTTTCTCTTTTAACTTCTTTTTTAAAAAAAAAGTTTTCTAAAAAATTTTTGAAGTGTTAGAATTTTTTTAAGTTACATTTTAAATTTATGGGGAAATCATAGAAATATTGGTAGGTTTGCTCCATTTTATTTACTCAAGTATGTTTTTCTATTGGATATATTTAGAACTTTTAGTTATTTATGAATGTTTTTACATAGGGAATATTTAGAAATCTCATCTAACTCTAAAGATCCACTGTGGGTAGGCTTTACCCTGCTGAATGATCATCTGTTAGACTGTGTACGTTTTCTAACATCAGCTGCTGCATCTTCGCAGTGTGCCATCATGTTACTTGACTAGTACATCTTCATACCTAGTAAATGGATGCTTGGTTTTTAAATTACATAAGTTTGATCTAATAAAACGAATGCAGGGTATACATAGGAGTTTCCAGATTGCATACAAAGAAATGCACTATTCATTCGTCACTTTCTTCTTGAAGGTTTATGTAATTTGTCTGCGTGCAGTGGCGTGACTTCCCCTAGTGGAAGTGCTGCCGTGGCTGTCTTCCTGTCGGTGTTATAGGCTGGACTGGAATGTGAGCCACAGAGTATCTCAGAAAGGAATTCATAACAACAGCTCCTGGCAGACTTAGTATAAAAACAGTCTCCAAAAAAAAAAAAACCTGAAGGAATAGGAATATATTACTTCTCTCACCCCCATCATTCTTTATCTGTAAATTGCTGCTGGGAGATAAAAGTATATTCACAATGCTGGGGATAAAAACTGCTTTCTAGGCACTAAGTGCTTGGTTCTGTTAGCCTTCCGTTGTCGGTAGCTTTTCTGCCTGGTCGCTCCCTCTGGTAAATTACAGGCACAGCACACACCTGTTCACTGGGTAAAGGTCGAGTTCGGAATTGGATTAAGAGAAAATGACAGAGACCCTCATCACCTGAGTTTTATACACCTTGAAATGGCAGTGACATACTTTTTTATCTGAAAGATCCAAAGGCCAAGTCCATGAAAAACAATTTTAATTTGGAAAATAGTAAAAAGCATGATAGTTCACTGTCTTGGCAACATCTATTTGGAGTCACAATAAATCCATAAAGTTTATTTGATGAAGACATGGAAATGTTGTTTAAGTACATTGTGGGCACACGTGGACATAGAGGACGGTTCCCAGTGTTGTAAGTCATTCCTTAGAATGTTTTTTCTGGGCTTCAAGAGCGAGCCCTGGTGCAAAAGGAGTCTCTGATTCTGTTTCTTTGAACACTGTACTATCCAGCCAGCAAGCAGGAGAATAACCACTTCCGTAAAGCCATGTCTTGTAATTATATTATACATATTTTCTCACAATTGGAAGCTACGGAGGATTCAGTTATTCAGACACTAGATTTGTGTTTGTGCATTATCTAAACCCTGCTCGTTATGGCCTCTGTCTGAGGTTGGGTAGGTAATTCGTAAAGGAGTAAAACTCATATTGGCTGATTTGTGATTTTGCCAGCTGTCAAAGAGTTTGAAAGTAAACCAAAATAGATATGGAATTTCTGAGTGAATTTACCAGCAGTCTCTGTTTCTGCAATCCATACTGAAATTACTTGAATTATAATAGTATGCTTTTGTTTTTATTAACATACTTTTTGACTAAGGACCATGGATTTGAATTTTGTTTGTGAGTGTTACTATTCAGGACTCTTTATGTATTTATTTTTCTAATATTTTTACAGTGGTTTAATTAGACAAAAAGAGTTCTGTCCTTTAAAAAAATTTTTATTTATTGATTTGAGAGAGAGAGAAACATTGATTTATTGTTCCACTTATTTACGCATTCATTGGTTGCTTCTTGTATGTGCCCTGACTGGAGATTGAACCCACGACCGTGGTGCATCAGGATGACACTCTAGCCAACTGAGCTACCTAGATGGGGCAAGTTCTGTCCTTTTTTAAAAGTAATATGTTTTTTCCTGTCATGGCTTTTTGCCATCAAGAAGCGTGTGCTATCAATTTGATTTAAGAAAAAATAAGTATAAAGGTACCTTGGCTTTTGAGCTGGATTGAAAGGCATTTTCTTTATTTTGAATGAAGATTCTCAGAGTCCTAAAGCGACTTGTTAAATGGTAAAAGAGCCGTGAATCAGTAATTCTCCTGCTATGCATGTGTCATTCCCTGTTTTCTAATAGAGGCTTTTTTTTTCCTGTGAATTTTGAGGAAATTCCATAGTAGAATACTTATTGTACTCCAAGTACAGTGTGCTTATAAAGTTCCCATTAGGCTTTGGTAAAGATACATAAAAGTACAAGTTGCTGCTTTTGGATAGAATATAAAACAACACTACCCAAGTCCTGTTTTGTTTTTTTTTTTAATATTTTATTTATTCATTTTTAGAAAGAAGGTAAGGGAGAGAGAAAGAGAGGGAGAGAAACATCAGTGTGTGGCTGCCTCTCACACATCCCCCCACTGGGGACCCGGCCCACAACCCAGGCACGTGCTCCGACCGGGAATCGAACCAGCAACCCTTTGGTTCGCAGGCCCATGCTCAATCTACTGAGCTATGCCAGCCAGGGCCCAAGCCCTTTTTATACGTACCCTGTGATCTTTTTTCCAGGTGGAAACAAATTGGCTGATTATTTTCCTTACCCTTTGTTGACTACATAGATAAACCTTTGTGGTTATGGGATTCATTTGGACACTGGATACAATTGGTTAAATTAATTCAAATAAAAAAAAGTGATTAGGAAAGAATGATTATGGGGCTTCTTTTTTTTTTTAATTTAAGTAGAGAACTTTTTTACTTTTGGCTTGAGACCAAATCATTATCTTTACTGTGAAGTCTAGAGTTATGTCTGTTTTATAAACAGGAATCTTAACTAAAAGGCTCCTTTTGCCTGTACGTCAGAGTTTGAAGTTCACAACGTGATCATTTTAGAATTCTCTTTTGTCCTGCTTATGAGACTGGTAATTGTGCGTCTAGGTAATATAGTTCTTCCTTTTTGCTTGTCAAACTTCATCTGCTTTTCAAAATTGAAAACACAGTTTAGATACAGAATGTTGCTGATCAAATGCCCGAAGGCAAAAGGACTGATCAGAGGCACAGAGTTCAGGAGCACAATTGGGGATCAGAAAAGGTAATATGCATGGAATAAGTGTCCCCTACCGGGTGGGGCAAAAGTAGATTCGCAGTTGTGAGTACGCAGAACAGTTTAGCCCTGTATCACTGTTTATTAATGATTGCACTATTCTCCATATGAGCACTGTGAACCTGCTTTTGCCCCACTCTATGTGTTAGTTTCTAATCTGTTAGTTTCTTTCCGGAAATACTTTCAGTTATGCAGTATATACCTTCCTGTTCTAGTTACAATATTTTTAAGAATTGAAATCAAGGAAAACCTTAAAGGGAGCAAAGTAGTCACGTGCAGCCCTGTAGACAGAGGAAGAGAGGCTGTGCATAGAAATAGGAAAAGGGACTATTTAGGGGGATGTCAGTTTAGACTTTGGCTTTTGTTGTTGTTTTCACCAGTGTAACTATTTATTTTTCCCTTGTGTGTAGCAGTTGGACTTGCCCAGGCCCTTGTGGGGCAGCTCCTCCTTGAAAGTGTCTGAAAGCATTTGCAAAGAAAAGTAGACCGATACCTTGCACGTAGTGGACACCAAAGAGCCCTTTAGTCAGAGTGTCCTCCAGCCCCTGTAATGACAGATGTTTAGTGAGGAACGACCTTAAATCCTTGCTTTGTGGGGTGACAGAGGCGCCTTTGGAGTGCCAGGGCAGGAACGTGTGCATCCAGAAGCAGAATCTGGAAGCACAGGTGAAAAACCCCAACAGCTGATGCTGCCCTTGAGCGTACTCAGATGTCAGCGGAGTGTATGCTCCTGTTCAGAGATGTGCCACACCTCGTCCTTCGCATGCAGTTTCGGAGAGTGCTCGGGATAAACGATCAGTTGCCTCAGTTCTCACTGAAGCTCTTTTGTTGGCAAAAACAGAATTTCTGCAAAGAAACTTCATTTTTCAGCACCCCTGGCAATTACTTCTAAACTGTAAATGTCAGAGCGAAAACACACAAATCCTTTTCAAAGAGCAGTGGAATAATTGTTAAAGAATTAGTGTCCCTTAGTGTAATTTCAGGACTAGGTTCACATATTTCTAAAGAAAGAGGCTTTGGTAGAAGTTGTCTGTTTTAGAGCTAGAAGGAAAAGGGTGTAGAGACTTGAGTCTCAAGCCTCACACTGCCCTTTGGTGGATCTATACGGTGTAGACACCCAGGGCCACTTAGAGGGGAGGAAAGCCACTTGTCCTGGTCTCCCGCCCCCATTCTTTCAAACTAACCATGTGTGCTCTTTGGTCCCCCTTCCTCTCTGCCTCCCTCTCTAAGCCCATTTTCAGTCTGTATTTTTAAGGTTTCTTTCAAAATTTTAGAGGAAAGCAACTCTTTCTGGTGTCACGAGTGAGACTGCCAGTTACTCTATGAGTAGAGCTGCCGAGAGATAAGGAGCCTTTCAATCGCGTGCAGACATCTTTCAGATGCTAAGAACAGTGCAAATGAAATAGAGGGGAAGAAAGGGCACTCAGGTTTTGAACATGCCACATTGGGAGGGAGGGAGTTCTTGCTGAGATTAACATAAACACTGACACTCTTAAAATGCATTTTCACACCCCCACTCACGAGCTGAGGTTGCCATTTAAATGGGGGTTGAGACATCTAGCCGAACTCCAGCGCTCTGTAAAAGGAACCCTAAGGCTAAAGAGCTTATCTGAAATTTGAAAAAAAGAAGAAAAAAATGAAGCTTTCTGACATTCATCTTTTCCCCTTGTATTAGTCATAACTTGCTTTTCAGCTATATTTTAGGTTTTGAATGCCAACCTGACATCTGTTCAAGTCTGCCTGTGGTTTATTAGGAAAGGAAAAGAAAGCAATTGCTCACTGGTTAGAGATGCACAACTTCCCCCTTCTGGTTTTCCACAAAGTGCTCATAGATGGTAGTTAGACACGAGGAATGTAACAGTTTAATAATTCACTAATTCTAACTTTAGGTTGGGAAATTTATATATTTTTTTTTTAATTGGGAGAAGAAAATGGCTTATGACCATGTGATTTCCAAAATCTCTAGAGCAGAATTTAGAGATCAAGCACTCACCCTAAAAAAAAAAATACTATAGGTGCCTTTCTATACATTGAAACTTGTAACCTCGAATTAATTTTCCCATTGGTTTTGATTTTTAAAGTTGAATTTGTTTATATTTGAATAGAAATAATGTGGCTGTGCTTACATCTCCGAGTCAAATTATGTGCAAATTCAGTTGGCATTTTAAAATTATAGACAGACTTTTGGAAAAAAATCTTTTGGGGATGCACAGTTGTCTATAGAGTCACCAACAGATTAGACCTGCTGGCCACTCCAGTCGGGTCACATACAGATCAGTAACTGGGTCACTGTGAGGCCGAAGTCTAAGTCCAAACCTCGTAAGGAGACCATTAGACAGACTGTGCCACACCCTCCCCTCCTGGTTCCAGAGTGCAGCGGAGCAAGTCTTGAGAAGACCTAGCTCTACGTGGACAAATATTGATATGCTTGTTTTAATGAAAAAAGCCTATCAAACGTAAAGTAAATGCATTGCAGAAGTCTCTACAGACATACATTGAATTGCAAAAAATTGTTCGCTCCTTTGAAAGAGAAGTTTGGATGGGAAATACAGAGAGGTTTTGAGCTTTTACTCTGTACCACTGTGTCTGCGTGTTTTACTGTGGCCTTAGACTTCTATTGTGTCATTGAAAAAACAAACAAAAAGATAATATCACAGGCTAGTTGCTCTCAGGGTAGTTCCACTGTCAGCACAGTGAGGGGGCAGGGGCATCAAGAAGTTTTTTTGGAGAAGGGCTCAGAGGTAAAGGCCTGGATTCCTAGGCTGTTGATGGCAGTCCTTACAGATGCAGAAACTATGGCCCAAGGTCACTAAGCAAGTTACAGGCAGAACTAGGACTAGAACTTGGTTCCAGCTCAGGCACCCTGAAGCAGGGGAAGGAAGTGACTTACTGAGTGTGTACAAATAGTAAGAGGCAGAGCTGGGATTGGAAAGCAGGACGTCTGGTTCCAGAGTCTGTATTCTGAACCGCCTTTCCAGATACTGAGAGATGAAGCAAAGAAGTAGACAGGAAAGCCATGAACTTTATGTCAAAGAGTGTCCTGTGATGAGTGAATAAGTTCCACTTTTGTCCTCCCCCCCCCACCACCCAGTTAGTTCTAAAAGAAATTTACAAAGCTTTTCATATATAAAGGTTCTGAGAATGTAGACATAGTAGGTTTGGGGAATGAAAAGGAAAAGAGGAATTATTAAAACACTGAAGGTCCGTAGGTCTGGCCTCACCCCCTACCATTTCCTGTATGCATTCATCAACGGCAGCCTTAGCATTCAGAAATTACCCAGTACCTCAGTAAGTTGCTAAAATCCCACAAAGGGAGTTAAAAAGAGCTGGTTATCAACCACAGAAACCTGATCTTTCTACCTAGACACCAGGCATGGCAGCCGTGTGAGCTTTCCTCTGCTGGACAGCTAAACTCGCCTCCTGCGCCATCCCCCGTGTCTCCTCCTGTTCCTCTCTCCTTCCCCTTCTTTTTAAGATTAGAGCCGTTTTCCAAAACCTCAGTGTTTGTCAAGGCAATGAGTGCATTGACCGAAAGCATAAAGGTATCGTTATCCGCTCAGGTTTTAAAATTTGAGTAGAGAAACTGTCTTGATTGTGATTTCTTATTTTCTTTTTTCTGGCAGATTGTTGGGAACTTGAGTGTGGCAAAAATCAGTATCTCGGCCTTGAGTAAGAAGCATAAGTGCTCAATATACAAGAGTGAATGAGTTCTCTAAGACATTGGGTTTTATAAATAAGCTACTTCTCTAGTAACCTGATGTATTCACATTGTCATGAGCTCCAGAGGTATGAAAGCTGGTGGTAGGAGTGTCGTGTCTAGTAACTCCAGTCCCTTTCTTCCTGTGTTTTTTGGCACCTGTTGCAGCACAATTCAGGAAGGAGGTAGTTACTATAGGTGTGTCAGAAGTGCCGTTTTAAGTGAACTATCAACTTGGAAGTGGAACACAAATGGTAAAGTAAAATAATCATTTAGAAGTTAAACAACGTTACCTAACAAGTGATACCAAAAGCCAGTATATGGCCCTGGCTGGTGTAGCTCAGTGGGTGGAGTGCGGGCCTGTGAACCAAAGCGTCACAGGTTCAATTCCCAGTCAGGGCACATGCCTGGGTTGCAGGTCAGGTCAGGTCCCAAGAGGGGACATGCGTGAGGCAACCACTCATTGATGTATCTCTCCCTCTCTATCTCCTTCCCTTCCCCTCTAAATATAAATAAGTAAGTAAGTAAGTAAATAAATAAATCTTTAACAAAAGAAAACAGTGTATGATAAAATGCCAAATAAGTGGTGTAGATGGTAAGTCCTATAGGAATTTTAAGGGAAAATCACAGAGGACTTCATAGCAGAGGCAGAGGTTGGATGAGGCCTTGAATGTTGAATGATTTTGGATAGGGGAGGGGTAGGGTTAGTTGTTCATATCCTAGGAAGAGTGACAGATGAAGCACAGAGCGTAATTCCTGACTTAGACCAGCCTAGCAGAGCACTGTTGGGAAGCAGCAGGAAATCAAATTTCAGACTAGGCTGGGCCCTGACTGGTGTGGTTGAGTGGACAGGTTTGGTTCCCGGTCAGGCACACACCTGGTTGTGGGTTGGGCAACCAATCCAGATTTCGCACATGGATGTTTTCCTCCCTTTTTCTCCCTTACTTCCCCTCTCGCTAAAAAAAATAAATAAATAAAATCTTTTAAAAAATAAAATAAAATTAGGTTGGGGTTGAGTTGTAGAAAGCTGTGAATCCGAGATGAGGACTTTGCTTCTGGTGAGGGTTGTCTGACCTTGGGGACAGACCCAGACGCATCCCCTGCGCTTCCCCTGTACCTCGTGTTCGCTTCCACTCTAGCTGTGTGTGTGTGTGTGTGTGTTTACTTTCTTACTGAATTTATTGGGGTGACATTGGTTAACAAAGTTATATAGTTTTCAGGTACACAGTTGTATAATACATGATCTGTATCTAGCTTTGTTCTCAATATTATAGTTATTCATTTGCATTGCACTCACAAGGCTGTTTCTCAGCTTTAGCATTTTTGACCTTTTAGTCTGGGAAGTTCTTTGTTGGGGCTGGGAGAGCTGTCCTGTGCATTGTAAGATGTTCAGCAGCATCTCTAGTCTCTCTCCACTCCAGGCCAGTCGTTCCCTCTGCCCCCCAGTAAGAAAGCTTCCTCCCTGGGATGGCAAAGTCACCCTGCATTGAGAAACCCTGTTTTAAGGCCTTCCTTTTATCCACGCACTCAGGGCTGTTCAGAATGTGTTCCGCAGACCAGCGATTTTCAACCTTCTTCATCTCATGGCACATATAAACGAATTACTAAAATTCTGCAGCATACCCAAAAACATTTTTTGCCACTCTGACCAAAAAAAAATTGGTAGAATTTGATTCATTCACGTTGGATGGCTGTTGTCATTTTTTAATTTGACAGCCTAAGGAAGAAGAGGTGAGTGCCCCTGACTAAACAGGTATTGCACGTTTTAAAGTTTCTTGTGGCACGCCTGGTGGAGATTGCTGCTACCGACCATTGCTGGACCAGGAACCGTTGTTACCAGCCCACGGTGAGATGGGTAGTGAAGCTGAGAGTAAGAATTTAGAACTTTTTAAAATAACTTAACATTACTACGTTTGTTATCATATTTTACGCAAGCACTGGTCTACAATTGATTGAAAACTTAAAAGAAAAAAATAAAACTGGACCTTGACAAAGTCTGAGAGATACTACCCTACATAAATATTTGCTAAATGAATGCAATTTTTGAATAAGTGATTATAATGGGAAGTCACTGGAGAATTGCCAGCAGTAGAATAAAGAATTAAAGTCCCCATGCTTGGCTCATTAATGTGGTCATACAGTGTGAAGAGGACTGCTCCAGAGAAGAGGTAGGGAACTGAACGGTCCGGGAGAGCAGTCGATTCCAGTTGTCCTGTTGTGCGGACCTGGTTTAGGGTGGTAGCAATGGGAACGGGAAGGGAAGAGATGAAAAAGATGAAAAAGGCAAAATTAGCAGAATTCAGTGACTAGTTCTTGTGGTAGACAAAACTGGATGTGAGACTCAGGCCTCAGTAAGAAAGTGTTAGAAGTAAAAACAGGAGGGCGTAGTTTGGGGGATGGAGAATATTGTTGCACATATTTTCATCACCATGAAAAGGAACTGAGCCTGAATCAGGGATAATAAGATTACTAATATTTTTATTTACTGACGGGTAGCTTCAATCAATCTACACATGATTACGAAGTATGCTGTTGACCACTCTTTCTGGAAATACCCCCTTCCTTGGTCTCTCTCACCCTAAGGGTTTCAGATTCCCTTACCTCCCTGGCTGTCCCTGTTCAGGCTCCTTCTGTGTCCTTTAGCACCGGTGTTGCTCAGGGATCTCTGCAGCACCTGCTCTTTCCCTCACTCAGTGATTTTCATTTTCCCAAAACTGACCACATCTGTCTGTAGCTTCAGTTAGTATCTTTATGCCATTCACCCTCAAATATGCATACCTTGTCTCAGTCTCCATTTTGAGCTCTGGATTTTTAACAGCATAACCTGTTGGCTATCTCATGAGTTCAAAATTAAACTCATTCACCTGCCCCTCCACCCTCCCTAAACATGTTCCTTCTCTGTGTTTTCCATTGCAGGCAATGCTCTAGCAGGAAGTCTGGACCCTTTCTAGAACTCCTCTTTTCCTTACCTCCCCTTTCCAGCCAGCCACTGAACAGACTGTCGGCTGCAGCTTCCTCCATGTCTCAGATCTGTCCCGTTCTTTCCATCTTCCCCCCACCTTCCTCCAGGACACCATTATCTCTTGCCTGAATTGCTCCCTAAAGCCTTCAGCCTTGCCCTTCTCTAATCCATTCTCCACACTGTAACTGGAGCGATTTTTATAAAAAGGCAAGTCTGATCCTGTCACTCCACCGGTTCAAACTCTTTAGTAGCTCTCCTTAACTCCTTCCATGGCTTACGAGGCCTGTGTGGTCTGGCCCCTGCCAAATGTTCCCGCCTGTCGGCCTGTGCCCCTCCCCCAAGCTCTGGGGTCCAGCCAGCCTGTGCTATCTTCAGGCCCTCCAATTTGCCGTGCTCCTGTCTCTCACCTGCTTCTATGTCCACGTTCGTTGGTTCACCATCCTTTTTTATCCATCTCCTCCCTTTAGGCCGCAGCTTTGATCTCAGTGCTTCCAGAGTGTTTTTGGCTATAGTGTTCCTCTGTGTTCCAATAATTCCATGTATTCTTTTACACATTATTACATTGTAATATAATTGCTTATTACATGTCTTTATTACAGTCCTGTCTCCCCTATGTCTGCACCCCCAGAGTGTAATATAAATTCAGTCAGGAAGAGACCTTACTCCTTGTCACTAGTGTATCTTCTGCTCCTGGCGTGGTGCCTCGCTCATCACATGAGTTCTCAAGAAATGAATAAAGGCCAAGGTTATCTCAGTTGTAGAACACTTAGTTAGAGACCCAAGTCCGGCCCTCAATACGCCCTACAGTGTATTTGGGAACAACGCTGTATTTGCACATCCCAGAGCAGTACCGTATAAAGCATAAGGCACATTGTGAACCAAAGTTGCAAAGTAGACAGTTCGGCATGGGGAAGCAGCAGATGCACTGAAGCAGTAAAGACCTGAGCTACGTCCTTTAAAAGTCAGAGCAGATATGCTTATAGCTCATTACTAAACCTGTGGAGCTCCTTTTAGATTCCTTCTTAATCTAGGAAAGACCTCTTGTATTGATTTGAAATGGAGCTAGATGCCAGAAACAAGGGGAGAAGCAGTTTTGCCTAGGTTCTTTTGTCACCTGCTCTCTGCTTCGATGGACAGTGTCATTCTTGCGTGTGGGCGCTATGAAAACAGTGTTCAAACGTGAAGGCATCGGGTCAGCAGAGTGTGTGTTGTGTGTGTGTGTGCATACACATGCGTGTGTGCTTTTTCTTTTTCATTAAGATTTTATTTATTTATTTTTAAAGAAAGGGGAAGCAAAAGAGAAAGAGAGGGAGAGGAACATCAGTGTCAGAGAGAAACACCAATTGGTTGCCTCCCCCATGCGCCCTGAACCACAATGGGGAGGCATGTGTCCTGACAGGGAGTCGAACTGGCGACCTTTCAATTAGTGGGATGACGCCAACCAACTGAGCCACACTGGCCAGGGCTGTGCGCTGTCCTTACTTTACAAATTATAAGAGTAATGCATCCTCGTGAAACAACACAGATATGGAGAGTGAAAAGTGATACCTCCCTTCATTTCACCCACCCCAATCTTCCTCTCTCTCCTAGAGGCGGTCACCGGGAAGAGATCCACGTGAATCTGTTCAGACTTCTTCCTAAGCATTTATACACACGTGTTTTTGACTGCGTGAACTCTAGAATGTATAGATTTATTTTTCTGTTTAAATAGGATTACACAAGTCACTGCTCTGTGACTTTTTCCTAATGGACCTTGGGCTTTTTTTCCATGAAAGAACATATTGATAACATTTTACTTTTCAAAAAGATAAATAGAATTAGCAAAATTATATCTAAATAAGCCCTCTAATGGTAAAGTATCATCTCTTCCTCAGCAGTAAGAAGACTCTGGGGCCCACCAAACACAGCTGGCTTTGAGTTGAGCATCACCACTTCTATGGCCCTGGTCCTCTTCGTGCTTTGGGGTCCTGGACCCTGAACTCTGTGAGCCGGAGCGCCCTTGCCTGCAAAGTATTTACTTGTAGGTTTATTGTCAGGGTAGCATTAATATGTGTGAATTTTCCAACACCGTGCCTGGCTCACTATAAAACACTCTCCAGATGGTATGTGGTTGGTATTACTCTATTGCCCAAAGGTACTTTTATAGTTCTGTAAAAGGCAGAAATCTTTAATCCGTTCCCTTTAATCAAATGTTTAGATATGTTTTCTTATCTCAAACTTTTGTTGCTGTTGAAAACAGTTAACACGCCTTAGGTTACCCTCTTATGCTGTTTTGTAATTACCCGTTTTAAACAGTGTTTGTTGAGAAGGTAGTCAAGGGGACACTTAGAAATATTTTTTCCTTATTTGTGAACTCATACCTTGGCTGATTTATATTTACTTTTTATCGCATTCCATCAGAGAGGAGCTGATAAATGCTCTACCACTTCTATAAATCTTGTCAGCTTCTTATACTTGATATACTGACTTGGAAAAACAACGATCTTGACAGACACAATAGAGAACAGGATGTTGGAGGAAGGGAAGTGGAAGGAACAATAGCGATAGTGTTGGCAAAGGGCTGCCCAGAGCCGAACCGAGCCTTGTTTAGGAGAGGACTTCCACCACGACTCAGGCAAGACCTTTCGCAGCGTTCATGTGGTTTGTTACTCGGAGCGATCTACCTTGGATAATATGTCCATAATTTTTAAAAATACCCTGCAAGAAACTTGGATTTTGCTTTTCAATAATTAACATTCTTTCAGGTTTTTCAAAGTTAGAGAAGATGGCAGTGGATCCCTTCCATACCATTTTCCTAATAATGTGAAATTTGAGATTGAAAGTTGTTTTAGATAATGTATCCAATACCCAAAGATTTATATGTGACTTTGTGTTCTTCACTAACACCTCTGGCTTTAACACAGGGTCTTTTCTCTGGGTAAGTAATAGTTTTGAGTCCTATTCATATGCCAGAGTGACTGAAAACTGATATATAAAGATACAGATGTCTGTAGCTTGAACTTCTGTACTGTGTATACATGTATTTACTCAGATTTATCCACAATGATATAATTTTTTAGAAGTGCTTTGATTTTTAAAAATCTATGTAGAATCCTGTCATGAGGGAGAAAACTTAGCGAGACTTAAGAGTCTTTTGATAATGAATGGTTACTGTAGGATAAACCTATAATTAGTATGCTGCTAATCCACACATCAGATAGACTCAGTCAAATCTCAAATATACATAGGAGAATTATCCAAATTGCAGATTATTAGTGCATTCCAGGGACATTTCCATGGTGACCCACAATGACTTTCTTGCCTGCCACTTTTTCTGTGCTACTGGACTTCTCTTTCCAAAGAACTTCTCTTTATTGGTTCTTGCTTTTCTGTCCTACCTGATTACTTTGGCTTCCTCTGTAACTCTTCATTTAGGTCCTAAATGTTAGGCCACCAGTTGTGGCTGTGATGAGCTAAAAAAGGATAGGGAAGACTCACTTTGCTGAGCTGCAGTGCTCTGGAGTACAACTCTTCTTACTGGCTGTAGAAGACCGACTATATGTGATACTATAAGGCAGAGAACCCAGCTGTTCAAAATTCAGATTTGTCTTATAAGTGGGAATGGCTCCAGGTAGGATACTGTGTCAACATTAGGAGAGAAAGATGATAGTTTTTTTTTAAAGATTGTATTTATTTATTTATTTATTTTAGAGAGAGAAGGCAAGGGAGGGAGAGAAACATCAGTCACTTGCCTCTCACACCCCCCCCCCAACCCAGGCGTGTGCCCCAATGGGGAATCGAACCAGTGACCCTTTGGTCACAGACCGGTGCTGAATCCACTGAGCCATACCAGCCAGGGCAAAAGATGATTGTTTATCGCCACAGTCCAAAGACTGAATAATTTTCTCCATTTTATCTAACAAGGAATTTTTAAAAAATTAAATGGCTTGAACTTGTAGTTGAATAATTCTGTTTTCAGCAACTCATAAGAATTTGAAGGAAAATATAGTTTAGAAAGATAGACAGAAACAGAGTAAAAGATGCTGCCAATTCTTTCTGGGACATTATTTTTGCCCCTTTTGCTAGTGGATGCTTTGCTTTCCGCTCTCAATTGCTGTTGTCAAGGTATGAAATTTTCTCAAAAAGATCGCCACCCATGTTGCATCATCTAATAATTATCTCTCTGAGAGAATCGAAAGTCAACAGTGTATATGTAGATAAAGCGGGTTTAGATGCATTGAGGTGGTTATACGTTTGAATCAGAATTAGACTGTGTTAGGGTGGGAGACCTTAGAAATTACTTTGTCTAACATTTTCCAAATTTACTTAACCTCACTTAACGAACATACAAGAGATACACCTACTAATGTACCAAGGAACACTAGTTGGAGAGACACTGATCTTGTCCACATCATTCTCATTTTATAGGTGAGGACATTGGGGCCCCAGAAAGGCATGCCTTACTTAAGCTAAGGTCATAATAGAGGCTAAAGCCCAGGTTGCCTTGCTCCCAGTCTGGAATGCTTTAGGGTGCTTGATTCAACTACTAAAAATGATTTGATTTATTATTATTATTATTATTATTATTAATTTCAGATTTCCCAACTTAGATGTGAAGCTGTACTTCCCATTCTCTAAGTAAGCTTCACTGTTCTCTGGAGTCTGAGTCCTTTCATCCAGCACTGAGTGGCGATCTTTAGATGTCCTTTACTCTCTGTGACATAACTGTATCTCCAGATGCTTTCACCATCTCCCACTAGCCTTCTGACTGAAATGAATTCCTGAAATGTTCCAAGCTTTGTTACATTTATTAAACATTTTTCCCATCCCACAAATAGTTTTCTCTTACCAGTTACCTTTATTTTCTAGGTTTTTGGAGTCATGTTTTCTCCCCTTTTACTTGGCATAAGTTTTTAAAAATTAAGACTTCATTTTTTTTAAGAGCAGTTTTAGATTCACAGCAAAATTGAGGGGAAGAGACAGAGAGTTTCCGTATATTCCCTGCCCCCACACAAACGCATAGTCTCCCCATCAGCATCCCCTACTAGAGTGATAACCTTTGTTACAGCTGATGAACCGACATGACACATCACAATCACCCGAAGTCCATAGTCTACCCTACAGTTTACTTCTGGTGGTACACGTTCCATGGGCTTGGACAAATGTTTAATGACATATATTCATCGTTATGGTATCATACAGAGTATTTTCACTGCCCCCAAAACCCTCTGTTTTCCCCCCACCACACCCCCACCCATCACTGACAACCACTAGTCTTTCTACTTTCTCAGTAGTTTTGCCTTTTCCAGAATGTCATGTAGTTGAAATATGGTAGTATGTAACCTTTACAGATTGGCTTCTTCCACATAATAATATGCATTTAAGGTTCCTCCATGTCTTTTCATGGCTAGATAGCTAACATCTTTTTAGTGCTGAGCAGTATTCCATTTTCTGGACATACCACAGTTTATTCATTCACCTACTGAGGGACATCTTAATTGCTTCTACATTTTGGCAGTTATGAATACTTATGAATAAAGCTTCTATAAACATCCAAGTGCAGGTTTTAGTAGGGATATAAGTTTTCAACTCCTTTGGGTAAATTCCAAGGAGTGCCACTGCAGGATCATATGAATAGAAAGAGCCTGTTTAGTTTTGTAAGAAGATGCCAAACTGTCTTCCAGAGTGGCTGTATCATTTTGCATTCCCACCAGCAATGAATGGGAGTTCCCGTGTTCTGTATTCTCACTGGCATTTGGTGTCAGTCTCCTTGTTGTTCTAGTAGGTGTGTAGTGGTGTCTCACTTTTGTTTTAATTTGCATTTCTCTGTGTTCTGTAGAACATCTTTTCCATATACTTACTTGCCATCTGTATATCTTACTTGGTGAAGTGTCTGTTAAGGTCTTTGACCCATTTTTTAATTGAGTTGTGTGTTTTCTTGTTGAGTTTTCAGAGTTCTTTGAATATTTTTCATAATGTTTAATCAGATGTGTCTTTTGTAAAGAAATTTTCTCCCCGTCTGTGACTTGCCTTCTCATTGTCTTGATATTTCTTGTCTCAGAGCAGAGGTTTTTAATTTTAATGAAGTCCACCTTATCAAGTATTTCTTTTATGGATCATGCTTTTGGGTTGTATCTAAAAAGCTGTCACCAATCCCAAGGTTTTTTCCTGTGTTCTACGAGTTTTATAGTTTTGTGTTTTGCATTCAAGTCTGTATCTATTTTGCATTAATTTTTGTGAAGAGTTGCGATATTGTGATTTATAAGAAATATGTATTTGGTCATTTGGATGAACAAAATACATTTCTCATACATATTTGGTTTTCATCCATAGGTCCTGGTTCACAGCTCCCAAAACAGGGAATTTCCTAGGTCTTCAGAGTGATAACGGTGCCTTTTGTTATGTTAGTAATGTCTATTGGAAAGCGCCTAAGAATGGGGGCTATTTGCCAGCGAAGCCAGCCCTGTGATTAGAGGGTTACAATTTTTAGTCCCACCCTTTGACCCTCTGGGGTAGGGAAAGAGGCTGGAGATTGCTTTAAATCACCTATGGCCAATGATTTAATCAGTTTTGCTTGTGTACTGAAGCCTCCATAAAAATCCAAAAGGACTGAGTTCAGAGAGCTTCTGTGTTGGTGAACAAGTGAAGATGTGGGGAGAGCAGCTCCTGGAGAGGGCATAGACGCCCCACACCCTTTCCCATACCTTGCCCTGCGCATCTCTCCCATCTAGCTGTTCCTGGGTATATCCTTTTACAACAAACCAGTGCTCTAGTAAGCAAAATGTTTCTCTGAGTTCTGTGAGCCAATTTAGCCAATCAGTGGGAACCTCTGATTCATATCGCAAGTTGGTCAAAAGTACAGGTAACAACCTGGACGCAACTGACATCTGATTTGAATTGCCAAGGAGGTGGTCATTAGAACCTCCAATCTATAGCCAGTCAGCCAGAGCACAGGTAATAAAAAGCCTGACATCTGACGTGGGGGGTGCGAGGTGGGGGTGGAGGGTGGATCTGATGCGCTCTCCAGGTAGAGATACCAGAATTGAGTTGAATTCTCAGACACCCAGCTGGTGTTCCAAGAATTGCCTGTTGGAGCAATTTGAGAATTCTCAATTCTCAAGAATTGCTTGTGGGAGAGTTGCTAATTGGAACACTAAATTAGTGGTATAAGGTCTGTGCCTAAATTAATCTTTCTTTTGCACGTGGGTGCCCAGTTGTCGACAAGGCCATCTTTGCTCCACTATTGCCTTTGCGCGCTTGTCAAAGATCAGTTGACCGTACTTGTGTGCGCAGGCAGTTTTCAAATACAGTCTTGAATACTCCTTTTTTTTCTGCTTTGCTTTTTGGATCATTTCTTTTTCCTTGTTCCCAGCTTCAGTAAATTACACTTAAACTATAGCGATAGCTTCATTATCTTCCTGGCCTTCAGTCTCTCTCCTTCCCATCATGGAGTATTTCAAAGCTCACTCTTTGCAAACTACCTGTCTTGATCAGAGAATGTGAGAGGACGTGTAGAATCTCAGCATTGGAAGGGATCATAAAAGTCATTTAGTTCACACACTTGTCTTTTGTTTGAATTTGCTCTTCATAAATGCCAGTAACTTCCACCGAGTTTCTTAGGGTAAGCTTGAATTCCTCCAGTGACAGGAAACTCATTCTCTTTGAATGCTGCAGCCCATTCTTTGGGCAAGTGTAAGTTTAAGTTCCTTCCGTTAAGGTAGGATATGTGTACTTGCAGCTTCCCCTACATGCTCCAGTTCTCCCCCAAGACCATACAGAACAAGAATGACCCTACTGCATATGAAAACCCTTTAGAATGCTCTTCTGTCCAGAATAAACTCTCCATAGATTCATCTTTTCTCTTAGCTAAATCTCCCCATGTGGTTGGTTGCTCCAGCCCATCCTTTTGTTACTTGATTTTTAGCCCTTTACTGTTCTATTCACATTTCTCTGAACTTGAACATTTGTTTATATTCACCTTAAGTTGTGAAACCCAGAAATCAGTGGAGTACTCTAAGTGTGGTCCCTTCATAAAATAGGCCAAAACTATCCATCTTTTGTCCAAAACGTCCTTCCTTCTTTAAATGCAGGCTGACACTGCGTTAACATTTTGATACCCACATTCTGCCTGGACTCATACTGAATTAGCTGCGGACTAACACCCACAAGCCATCTCTCATGAAGCCACATTCCCCCAGTCGTATTTACGCACAGGAATCTTGCATTTATTCTGGATAACTTTTATCTTGTTAGAGTAGCTCTTTGCTGCTCTACAACTACAGCTTATCAAGAAACAGAAAAATGCATTCTTAACAGCTTATGATTTGATTGAGACTATAACACACATACACTAACTAGAGTAAAAACCTAAGAACTCTTAGAAGGCAATTTAATATAGTGTCAGTTGTGACTATGAATACTGTTTTCGAAGTGTCCTCTGGCCTGCATTAGAATCACGGGCGGGGGGCGGGGGGAGGGAGAGCTGGGTAAATATTCAGCTTCCTGAGCTCCATTTCCTCAGCTCCGTTCTAGACTTAATGAATTCAGATTTCTAGGAGCGAGGCCTGGAAATCTGCATTTTAAGAAGCTCCATTGGATGTTGGTTCTCATTAAAGTTAGGCAACTGCTACTGTAAGCATCAAAGACTAGCACCCAAAGGTGTGATCAGAGCGAGGTGGTGGTAACAGTTAGACGTGATCAGAATTAGGTGCCATTAATTTAGGAGGTGATTTCTGGGGAACAGAGGAAGGTGAACTGACAGTGCGAGTAGAACGTTTCCAGGTACAGGAAAAGAGGAAGTTGTGTGCCAGAAGAGACGAGGTATTGGTCAGTCCGAAGCAGAGGCCTCATAGGACAGCAAGTAGAGCGAGCCTAAAGCTAAGGGACAGAGGAAAAAAGAAAAAAGGAAAAGTTGTAAAACTCTGAGACCAATGAGAACCATGCTGCCAGGTGGCAGCAAGGCAAGACCTGCCACAGAAGCATGATCTGTGTCATCAAGAATTCACAAAATACCTGGCCACACCCTGAGAGGGAGTGTAAGAGGGTGGGGGTGTCAGCACAGATTATTTGGAGAGTTGCTACACCTACCCCATCTTTAGTTCTAGACTATCTAATGAGAAGATCTCTATTAATAATCTCCGTTGACTAATTTGGGTATAGACCAGTCAGGTGGCAGACATGTTGCACAGCTGCTTGCGGCTCAGGGCATAGGCCTTTCTCACTTCGCTGTGACACAGCTCAAAGCACTCTGGGTACTTTTTAAAGTTGTGGGGAACAGCAAGTCCGTACTAGACAAAATGATACTCAGAGAATGGATCATCAAAGACCTCACTGCTCAGATGGGCTCAGAAGTTGTGTTTTTAGTTAAGTATTTCCTCTTAAAGATTGGATAAGTGCTCAGCTATGCTAATGTTAATAATAAAATGTGTATAATAGCCTGTTTTAGATGATGATTTGAACAAACAGACGAGCAAACAAAAGGCTCTCCTGTATTATGAGTCGAGGGAAGTTATGCTCCAAGTCTTTATTGCCTGGCTGGAAAATTCAGAACTGTTTCTTAAATTATCATATCATGCTACTAAAATGGTAAGTTGAATAGAACCAAGAAAATACTCATGATTCTAGGAGAAATCGGAATTGGGCATAGTTTAAAATGAAGGATTAAAAATTAATATTAATTTGTAATTGTATTTTCTACAAGTGCATGCGCTGCTTTAAAAATAAGCATTCAAATCTGATTTGCATAACTGCAGAGAAGCTTACAAGACTCGGGAATACGTCCTGACTTGCCGCTGGTCTGTTGATAGCCTGGCTCTTTGGCAGACGTGGTGAATCTGCCTGCATTGGAACTGGAAGCTGTGTGGGGCGTTCCTTCAAACATCGGTCATTGGTCAAAACCCACTTCCCATTTCTCCCTCTCTTCATAGATCATGTTGCCTACACAATGAATTAAGCACTCCTTATCCTGATGCTAATTTGAGATCACTTGTGATTTATTACTGTTCTTCTCACTCTTGTATAAAATTGGTGCTTGCTGTCTTTTTTTTTCACTTTGGATACCCAAAAGTTGACTGACAATTTTTCTTCAGTGCACTTTGCCTCCGATAAAATCTCACTGCTTTTTAAGGTAGACCTTAGCAAATACAAACTTGTCAGTTTTGGGGTAGTGTTTGAAAGATTGCAAATAGTGAAGATTACTGTTCATTCGTTTTATTACAGAAGTAAGGCTATGTATAATATTTTTCATTGACCTATTTTAAGAAAAGAGGTTACAATTAGTGTACTAGATAACATAAGTATTTTAATGCATCACTTTCATCTGAGGGACTGGATAAGTCTTATTATATTTGGATAAGGTCTTACTCTATTTAGACTTTTAGATCGGAAATCATTTCAAGCTATTTGGAGCGCTCACCTTAAAACCTCTTAAAGTTCTCCCCACCAAAATTTGTATGATTATAATCACTGGATAGCAACACCTGAGGCTCAAAACAGTATTCCATATTTTGTGCATTGTTGGGAGAACTGCCGATTCAGGTGAGACAGTGGTAGCTAGAAGTATGGTAAGAAGGCGTGTTATCCTGATCTATCTCAAGCTAAGAGACAAGGATGGGCTGTGGTGATCTAGCACTGCCAATACCCTTTTGGGTGATGTACCCAGAAAGAGCCCCAGTTTATCCCGGGAGAACAAAACCATCCCAGGGGCGTGCCAGCAGAGCAGGATGTGTGCTCCCTAAGAAAGGGGATGGCAGCTTTCTAATTTCTGGCAGTTGTGGACTCTGAGAATGACAGCAGTTGGGGAGACAGGGAGAACTTTGGAAAAGAAACCTACATGTCGTGATAGAAGAGGTAGGGGCGAAGATGATAGAAGGGTGGGTACGCGTGGAACTGACCATTAAGGCAGCTTGGTTTTTATGGATGAGCTGCATGTTGACCCTAAATGAGCTTTGGAAGCTGGAGAAGTAAGTATGAATTGAATGCCTAAAGCACAAGAGAAGCGGGCAGAATTGAGTCTGATGATAATCCTCTGGGAGGAGATAGGGTAGAGCCATGAAGAATCCCAGCTTACCAAGCAAAGTCTTTGTGAAAACGATGCGGTCCGTCTCTTACTACTCATTTAATTTGGAGCTAGAGGTTCATCAGTGGAATGGGTATAGTTGGCAATATTTAAGTGACAAAAGAATTAGATAAGTACTGGATGGCTACGACAGTCACTCTCAGAAAAAATTCTGTAAGCAAAATAGTATTTATTTTCAAGTTTTACAGTCACTTAATAGTTCTGATTTTCATACAACAGTTGGGAGTCTGGCTCCATGTGGTCACTCCTCTACGGCAAGATGATAAAAAAATAAGCTGCTACTACGTAAGAGCCAATATATATTAGCTCGTACCAGATGCCAGGAAGAGCGCTGAGTGCTTTACGTGTATAGTGTTTGATCCTTGTAATAACCTTCTGAGGTTGTTGCTGCCAGCAAGTGGAAGAACCAGGATTTGAATCCAGGCAAACTGACTCTTATAAGCCCTTACTTTTAACAATGTAACATTAAGTTTATTTAATACAAAAGAATGTCCTTTATTTTGAGATTCTGTCCTTCCTACCTTTTGATATTAAAATATATTTTGTATGATGGTGGTGATAGATGTTAGATTTGATTTTTTTGCTTCTGTTGTTTATTTAAGAAATCTTTACCTCAAGCAACTCAATGACAGCACTTCTGCCAAGGTTGTGTGTGTGTGTGTGTGTGTGTGTGTGTGTGTGTGAACTTCTTTCACTAGTTTGTAACATCCAGGTCTGAGCACCACTGGTCAGAAAAGTAGGCTCTTAGTAATTTTTAATGTTCTCTAGAGATTTTTTACTTGATTTACTTCCTAATGCGTTTAATCCAGTCAGTCCTCCCCCTCTGGCACCTGACCACAAATCGTACTTCTGTCCTTTTGACAGGTATTTTAAACATAGTTAAAACGTAGCTTTGTGGTTCATATCCGAGGGAATCATTAAATATACTTTATGACAAGGAGTCTAGAATAAGATACAAGCCTCATATTAAATTCTTACAGAATGTAGTCTTATAGTGAGGTTCCAGCATCTCATTAACTTAAATCCTTAGTAAGTAATGGCATTACCATTTGCTCTGCATATTTCTTTGGCATTTTATATTATTTGTACCTTTAATGATAGCTGTTACTTAATGATATATTGATAAACATTAGTACTTTTCATTGTCAGTAACATTTGGAGAACAAAATGGGAAAGAACAAGAGGAGCTCTACTGGAGAGGAAGGAACAAGGGAGCCAGATAAAGCTGTCTGGCTTACTTGCTTTTCTAACTGTGATCTTCCCTGTGTGGTTTATTTATCTGTATGTTGTTGGTGACTTTGGTGTCCTTGGTGGTGGTTTGTTCAGTAATCTCTATTTACAGTTGTTGACTTCCTCATTCCCTTCACTCCTCAGCCACCCACTGTTCGGTCATACCCAGACTTTGCCATTACCAATAGCCACTTCTGGGACCTCAGTCTTAAGCATCCTGCTGCCTAGCCACCTCCCATTTGTCCCTTGCTTTCATCTAGCATTCCTCCGTGCCAACTGGAGCAAGTTTGGTCCCAGGGGACCCTCCAGTTAATGTACTCTGCCACTTCCCTGCCTGGTTGTCCTCCTCCTCTTCACGCAGCTGAGGTCCCCCGGCCTGCCATGTTTATGTTCCTCGCCTGCACCCTTAGTGGCCTTGCCCCTCATCTTCTACGTGTGTCAGAGCCCCGAGTGTTTCTCAGCTACTTGCCTACTCTGTCTCGGTACCCAGATTATTAAATACGGCTTAAGAAAAACACAGAGCCATGCTGTCTGACCTCACTTTAAATGTAAGAACCACATCTCGAGACCGTCAGTATGTCTTGGAAGCAGCAGTTCCTGGTGCTTCTTCTGTAACCCCCTAGTCTAGTCAGTTTACTCCCTGCTCTCTGAGATGACCACTTCTCCCTTCTCTTGAACTCCCACTCCGCCTCTTCGTTTCTTCCATCTTCACCAGCAGCCGATAACCTAGAATCTTTATTTCACTGAGCAAATAGAAGCAGTCCTGGCTGGTGTGGCTCAGTGGATTGAGTGCAGGCCTGCGAAGCAAAGGGTGGCCGGTTCAATTCCCAGTCAGGACACATGCCTGGGTTGCTGGCCAGGTCCCCAGTAGAGGGCACGTAAGAGGCAACCACACCTTGATGTTTCTCTCCCTCTCTTTCTCTCTCCCCTCCCCTCTGTCTAAAAGTAAATAAAATCTTTTAAAATTTTTTTAAAAATTGAAAAAAAGAAAATAGAAGCAATCATCTTCCCACCACTGAATGTAGCACTTGTTGAATGAATGAAATAACACGATACTCTAGAACCTTGTTTACTTCTATATTCAAATATGAGTAGCAACTCAAGTTCCAAAACTGTACATATAAATCTGTTTTTGGTCATTTTGGATCTTGCTTTTCACTACTACCTTCCTTTCAGAAAAAAAAATTATTTATTTATTTAGTTAGTTAGTTAGTTATTTTTAGAGAGAGGGGAAGAGAGGGGGAGAAACATCGATCAGTATTCACCCTGACCAGGGGCCAAACTGTAACCCAGGCATGTACCCTGATTGGGAACCAAACCGGCAACCCTTCGCTTTGCGGGACGACACCAAACCCACTGAGCCACACCAGCCAGGGCCACCTTCCTTATGTTATTATAACCAAGACTTGTTAATATGTTTGTACCTCATTCAAATAAAATTAGGTGTTTTTAAGAAGATGGTTAACAGGAGCAGTAATAAAACAAGCAGTTAAGTAATTGGACACAGGAAATTAAAGAAGTTCATTGTAACTGTATTTGATTATAGTATTCGCCTGTAATGCTTCATACTTATGTAAGCTATAGAGGAAGGAGAAAAGATGCAAATGACTTAGAAATGAAGATGAAAGCCCCAAACTTTGTGGGAAATGGAGGAAAAATGTTGGGAACAAATCTTGTGATAGTTATGAGCTCACACTTTGAATGAGATAATTATGTAATAGAATTGAGCTCTAAATATGTTGATTTCAAATTAAATTAATATTGTTGTTTACCTCATGTCCTTAAACTTTAGGATTCAGTTTTGAGAAGAGGAGATGAGATGGTTAAAACCAAAAAAGTCAAGATTCTTAGGCCAGCTTTGGTGAAGTACGTGTTCGTAGAGTTGAGTGGGAATCTATACCTCACCTAACAGCGCAGGTTGCTTATATAAGTACAACAAAGAGGAGAGTCCCTCAGTGACCTGAATGAACTTCCTGTGCTGAGTTCTCTTACCTAACGGCATCTGTCTGCCCAGGCACATTTCCTCACACAGCTTCCTAGTTCCCACGTTCTTTCCAAACCTTTATCGTGTTCCCCAGTACCATCTTCTCATCCCTCATCTTGCAGATGACCTGAGTCCTTACTTTACATGGTGACCAGAACCCCACAGGCAGAACCTCAGCTTACTCCCTCTTCTCCAGTTTACTCAGCCTGACTCAGAAGAGACTTCCTTGTACTCTGTCTCCCTGGATTCCCCCTCTCTTTTGCCAGAGTTCCTGGAAGTGTGGTCCCTGTTCCTGCTTATGCTACTTGGCTTCTTTCTCAGACCTCCTCCTGAAATGATCTGACCCAGTCCAAGGCCCTGTGGCCCAGGTTAGCATGAACTCCCTGGTGTTTAAATGTAGTGTTCTTTTTCCAGGCCTCACCCTCTGTCTCTGCAACATGTGTCCCTGTTGTCACATTCCTCTGCTTAAAACGTTTTGTGTCTTTCTGTGAGCGCAGAGTAGACATTCAAAAATACTGAACTGGTAGTTCTAATATCTTTTCTGAGTTTTCGGCCTATATTTTTAATGGACAATACTGCCTGAATCTCAAATTCCTTATAGCAAAAAAGAAATTTATTTCCTTTGCCCTCCTCTTGCTACCTTCTTGGTAATCTTCTGAGGTTATCCTCATTTTACTCACGTGCCCAGGCTACGTACCTCAAGGTCATCTTTGACTCCTCTTTCTCTTTCTCTCGTTTGGTGTCTTAGTTCTGATGAATTATCTCCCACACCTTCCCTCCTCTTCCGACTGCTCTTGCCTATGACTCTTGCCTCTTTCCTTTGCTTGTCTCTTGTCTGAATTGTTTCAGTAGTACATTTAAGAGTTTTTCATTTGGATTCCATGAATAGACCTCAGGGGATCTAAGAATCCCCTCAAAATTGTTTGCAAATTTTTTGTGCTTGTGCATTTTTCTGGGGAGGTACATTAGATTATTCCATGGGAAAGAAGGTGAGAGAGAGAATGAGAGAATATGACAATTTAAACAAGTCAGTTTCACTGATTTCTCCCTTTTCTTTGCCTCCTGTTTGCTATTTAGTTTCCTGGCCCAGAGAACTGCTCTAAGTAGTTGAGGGGGCATGTACGACCTAAAGGGAAAAAAAAGTAAGAGCAGTCAGTACAGCTTGGTAGTCAGACAGTCCAGCAGCCAGGGATCAGAGGCTGTGCAACATCAGAGCCACACTCAGTGTTCTGGAGGAGCTCAGGAGAAAGCTGGGGCATCAGCAGGGGCATCAGTAGGGAGGTGTCCTCCTGAGCCCTCTGGTCCCATTTGTTCATGTGTTTCCAAAGGATCTGAGGGATATGAAAAGCTTAATTGGTGAAAATCCAGAGCCAGCCAGTGGGGCAGTGTCCCCAGAAAAAGGTTAAGAACATTTCTTCAACTGGACTCCTACCCACTGCCTCTTGTTTGCTAGTCCTTCCTCTACCCTACAACCAGACTTTAAGTATATTTTATTGATTAC